>CM068313.1:59691376-59711376 GCA_034766995.1 Acanthacorydalis orientalis
AGACAAAAGCAGGTGATACACTGGGCACAGTAAAGATGAAAACCAACCGCTGTACACTATGTTTATTTTTCAATATAATGGGCATATCTCGAGGTCAACGTTTATGTTCTTTGGCTACGAATAGAACCCCGATTCGGAATAAAAATAAACTATTTCGAAAACGTTTGTTTCTGGAAGAACTTGGATCTCAGTTAGTGCACGAGAAGAAGAAATACTGTGACGACCGAAGAATCCACACGGTAGCGCGTCACTTCACCTTACCAAGAGCCTTCAGCAGGATCCTAATGTACCTGAAAACTTTTCATAACCATCGACTTCAACAGGAAAATCTAGAGTAAAAAAGAGAAAAATATCCTCAGGAGCTCGGTGTTAAATATGTGTCGGAAAAGACTCTAATGCATATACGATATTTGAAAATTATAATATATATATATATATATATATATATATATATATATATATATATATATATATATAATTGTAGAGTGCATAAATGTAACAGCATTAAATAACTAATGAAAATCTAAAGGAATTTGATAAATTACGTTCGAAATATCATATGGGCGATATATCACGCGTGAGGACTTGATACGTTATTTTTTCTGAGGATCATATGAGTTTTAAAAAGCATACGATACTTGTGGACCGACCTAATACAGTGACCAGGGTAGGCACACGTTTGCTATAAAATCACTTGGTGATATGAAGAATTGCTGCAGGCAACGCAAGCAGTCGATTGTATACATGCCAGTATATTTATATATATATATATATGCTTGTGTGTATGAGTGCACAATTAGTCATCAATTGCAGGGGGGGGGGAATGTCGCATGCACTTGGACGGAATGCTGTACATCATATAGAAACAACGGTTGATAGCACGGACCCTTCATATATTCTATAAATAACACTCGTCTAGATGAACCGAAATAGGTATCAGATCGCATCGATTCACCTATAAATGGCAATGGATTACAAACTAGGTACAGAAAGACACATCGATCGCAGCCAGTCAGTCGATGGCTTTGCAACAACGGCTGCGGCGGCAGCGGCAGCAGCAGTGGCACAATGGTGACCGTGACCTTGACGGGGTCATATGACGCCGAGGTCATTGCCATCTGGCGTGCGGCGGTTACAACGTGCTCGTTACCTACACACACACACACAAACACCGGCTCCATCGAATGCAGCATCTCGACTCTTGACGCTAGGACCGCTTCGTGCAAGACGCGCACACACGTCCAGTGTGTTCGCCCGACTAGGATTAACGCGAGCCACGACGTGTCCGTTGAACAATGACGGCGATACGTTTTGTTTGTGTTCAACGTTATTATGGACTTAATCGACGACTAATATTGCAGCTTCTTCTGCAGTTGTGTACTGTCTGAGAAAGGGATGTACATTTCTGTGGTCTGAGTCTTTGTCCGAGATCGTCTGTCGTAAGTGCATGGATTTAGGTTGATGAGTGGTTGTTTTCTTTTCTTGTTTTTTTTCTGTTTTTGAAACATGACTGCTCTTTGGTTGACACATTGCACAGGTTATATTCTTATATGGGAAGAATTTGTATATTATATATATATATATATATATATATATATATATATATATATATATATATAAGTAAATATATATATATATATATATATATATATATATATATATATATATATATATTTATGTATATATATATATACATATTTAAGTATATATATATATATATATATATATATATATATATATATTTATGTATATATATATATATATTTATGTATATATATATATATATTTATGTATATATATATATATATATATATTTATGTATATATATATATATATATATATATATATATTTATATATTTGTATATATATATATATATATATATACATATATATATATATATATATATATATATGTATGTGTGTATGTATGTATGTATATATATATATATATATATGTATGTATATATATATATATATGTATGTATGTATATATATATATATATATATGTATATATATATATATATATATATATATATATATATATATATATATATTTATATATATATATATATATATATATTTATATATATATATATATATATATATATATATATATATATATATATATATTTATATATATATATATATATATATTTATATATATATATATATATATATATATATATATATATATATATATATATATATATATATATATATATATATATATGTATATATGTATATATATATATATATATATATATATATTTTATATATATATATATATATATATATATATATATGTATATATATATATATATATGTATATATATATATATATATCGAAAATGAAACAACATGCAATGATATATATGTTCTTCCTAAGGTTGATAGTCCTCCATTTTGTTTTAGGATATTAAAACTCTTTTTCTCTATTCAAAACAATAAATCCAGAATTTGTTTTACAATATACGATAATAAACACGTATATACTCGTACATGTCAGAGACTTAAGTCGAACTGAATCTAATTTGCTTATTGAAAAAGATTGACAACTTATGGATACCCCTAATATATATATATATATATATATATATATATATATATATATATATATATATATATATATTCACTCAGAACGCCCAAGAAAGTGGAAAACTAAGGAATATTCTTTTATGTAACTCTTTTTATAGTTTTTATTTGTTCTTCTTGATGAGTCCATGTATAAATTACAATATATGTTTTAGTATCGACCCCCCCTACTAAATTCACTGATATGTTTATTATATGTAAAGATCCATAAAGAATAATGATCCATAAATAATGCTATTGTAAATGGTTTCATTTCTTATCCTAGATGTTAAATCAACTTTTTACCATTTTATCCATTTGTCTGGACGGGTTGAATAATTATATTTTTATTTTTATCTTTTTCAATCAGAGTTGTTCTTGTCTTTTAGTAATATGATATGTGTATTCATTTGTGATAGTAAAGGATAAAACAGATTAATAATACATATATATTATGCATTTCTGACTTAATGAACTCTTTTTCGTTTCACCGCATTCACTTTATTCACCCGATAATGCGCCATCGGACTATCATTTATTTAGATATGGAACATTTCGTCAAAAATAAAAAGTGTTAAAATGTCTATAATCTTCAAGTTCCTCTCGAGTCATGTTTTTCATCACAGTCAGCACATTTTTACAACAGGAGGAGTTAAAAATTAACAGAATCGGCGTGGCAAAAGGTCATGGATAGTGATGGCGAATATGTAATTGATTAGAAAATAATTGGAATAAAAAAAATTTTACTTATATGTGTATTTAAATTTTAATTAATTTATTACTGACAGGTACCGCAAATATTTAATTATACGTGTATATATATATATATATATATATATATATATATATATATATGTATATATGTATATGTGTATGTATATATATATATATATATACATATACATATATATATATATATATATATATATATATATATATACATATGTATATATATATAAGGTGTACCGGAAAAGAATGTCGTTTTTACGATAGCCATTTTCAACGGCCAGTTGTGCCGTACCTGCCGATCGGTCATCACGTATTTTGTGTCATATCGTTGTGTAAACATCTCGAAACTGTATTTTAATCTTTTGAAAAGTAAAATTGTACACCGATTCGCAATGAAAGGATTTATTCCGAGTGAAGAATGTATTCGCAATTGTATGTTGTTTCGATTTTTGAAGAAAGAGACCGCAAGTAATGCAACTGAAAACAATTGCGGCATATTAGCCATAGTTTTGAATGTTTGAAAATGTCAGAGATGGTTCGAAAGTCTCGATCTGGAAACTTTGATATGAAGTGTAGTCTTAAAAGTGGAAGAGCAAAAAAGTGGATGAAGACATCTTAATTGCCGGAATTGAAGCAAATCCAATGTTAACTATTCAAAAAAATTCCGACAATTTAGAATACTCTCGGTCAAGTGTGCAGGAATACATTAAAAAAATTGGAAAGGTATGGAGACAGGGATAATGGATACCGCATCGACTGAGTAAAGAAAACACGGGCGACCACATGTTGCAAAAATCACAAAGGACACAATTAAAAGCTTAGAATGGATAACAATTCGACATCCACCGTGTACTCTCCGAACCTTGCGCTGTCGGATTATTATCTTTTCAGGTCGATGCAACATTTTTTTGATGGTAAAAATTTTAAAACTTATGAAGTGGTTAAATATGGACTATCTGAGTATTTTAATTCAAAGCATCCTGACTTTTATGACAGAGGAATTGAAATGTTGACTGAGAGACGGAGGAAGGATATATTTAACAAGAGGAATTATATTTGAAATTAATTTTCACTAAATAAAATTGTTAATGATATTAACTTCTTTCATTTAAAAAACGACATTCTTTTCCGGTACACCCAATATATAAATATATATATATATATATATATATATATATATATATATATATATATAATATAAATGTATAATATATATATATATATATATAATATATATATATATATATATATATATATATTATATATATATAATATATATTATATATATATATATATATATATATATATATATATATATTTGTGTATATGTCATTTTTCTGTTTCGATAGTAAAATACAAGTAACAACAATAGCTTAATTTGTAAATAAATTACAAGTTACTTCCTCTAATAATTGTTGTACTTTTGATTTTATTCAGCAAATTTCACAGCCATCTCTGAATGTGCAACCTAAATGTATCGAAAATAATATGGCTTCGTGCCTGTACTTTTCACAAAAGCTCTTTTAGTGCTTTGACATCGTTCGTCATCAAATATATTTACTTATATGCGTGTGTGTGATTTACTTGCGTGCAGGAATGTGTGTTATTATGTTTGGCTTGACAGGAAAGTACAAATATTAATTTGGTAGGAAAATAATTGCGGTTTTTGTTTTCTGAATTCTAACCTTGATTTTTATCAATGAAAGCGTCATTTCATCGCGTTCATGAAAATATCATTTTGAAGTACATTTTTCGGTTTGTATGTTGGTAACGTCGACTTTGATTCTGTTATTAATTTTGCTTCAAATTCGGCTATTGAATTAAATATAAAAAAGAAGTGATTAAGAGCATTTTCTTACATGCGCTCAAAACGGGTGGTAAAGCAATAGGAACTGCTTGTAAACTAAACGATGATTTTGGTGTGGATGCTGTTAAGGATCGTACGGCGCAATGGTGGTTCGAAAAAGTTCGTGCTGGGGACGAGAGTCTTGAAGCTGAAGAAGTTCGTGGACGTCCTGCTTCTGGTTCATAACGAACGACTGAAGGCGTTAGTTGAATCGAACCGCGCATAACAATTCGAGAGCTTGTACGAAAGTTAGGCGTCAGTCATCCAACAGTTCTGAATTACTTCAAGCAGCTAGGTACATCAAAAAAGAGAAAAATGCATATGAATTCAAAGGTCATAAACCGTAATTATTTTTCTACCAACCTAATAACAGCATTACTTAGAATTTGTAAATGTGTGTATAACTGTTGCATAGCAACTGCTTCCATAATCACTACTTATTTTTGTTTAATAATAAATACTTGAGTTAAAATGTTTATAAAATGAAGGTGAATAATAGTATTTGTTTTGTTCGCGTATTTATTGTTATTTATTCTTGATTTTTGATAGACGAGGTAATTTTCGTTTACATGCGAGCAATGTCTCATAAAAATAGTGAATATCAACGAAAGTGGCGTCTTTTGAAGTTAAAAGAAACGGCTCGCAGCAAAACAGCCTCGTGTCAAATTAAAGCAAGAGAAGTTAGAAGAGATGAAGAAACAAAAGTTAGAAGCGAAAGAACTTTACAGGAAATGAAATCGAGAAGAGTTAGACGAGACGAAGAAAGAAAAGTTGGAAGCGAAAGAAGTTCGCGAGAAACAAAAACGAGAAAAATTATAAAAAATGAAGAAAATAGAGTTGTGATTTAAAAAAAAAACTCCTGAAGAAAACGTGAAGGGAAAAATCGATTGAAAAGAAAACGTGAGCGTGAACGTAATTTACTTTCAAAAGAATTAGAAACTGTTTTAAAAAAAAACGTTATGAAGCTCTTAGCAGGTGTGTTGGAAAAAATAGCGACTTGCACAAAACCAAAAGACGTGTATCTAAATCTAGACAAAAATCGCATACAGAAGCAACGTCTGTAAAATAGAAAAACGTGTATTGATATAATAAATCGACCCAGCTGCAGTGCAGTGCTGCCGAATTTTGAAACTATTAATCATTGATAAATACTCTCTAGATGGGAAGATACTGGTTAAAAATCTATGTAGCATGAAAACGATAGACTGAGGGGTGCGGGGTATTAATTATGCAGACGTAGTGAGATGGCACTGTCCGCGCGATATTTGTGCGGGAGGTTTGAATACTTCTATTTTGAATATTAGCGCTAGTGTACATTCTGATTCGGAAATGTTTAATTTAAACACGTTTTATAATAATTTTAAAGAAATGAACTCGCTATAAAATACGAAACTCGTTACTTTAAGATTATTTTACATTTTTGAATGGATTTAAATAATTCCAATTTTTTTGCAATCATACTATTGTATGATTCTGTTTACAATTCACAAAAAATACAGTTATCTATATAATTTATTAGGGTGTAACATTTGTGAAATGTGAAATTACGGAATTTGTAGGTGAGAACTAAAACGCAATATTTTTAACAAAAAAACATATATTTAATCGAAATAAGCTCCATCAGTTTCAATGGTCTTTTGCCAACGAGAAAGTAGATTGTTTATTCGATTTTTATAAAAATCGACATTTTTAGAGCTTATAAAGTCTTCGAATCCTTGAATCACTTTTGTTTGGTTTCGGATTTTTTTATTTCTTAAATATTATTTCAAGTGGCGAAAAAGATGATAGTCTGTCGGTGAAAGATCTGGTGAATAAAGGGATGCAGTGAAATTTCATAATTTAATGAATTTAATTTCAAAATTGTGATTCGAGATGTGTGTGGTCGAGCATTTTCTTGCAATAGTTTTGGTCTATATCTATTGATTAGCGTTGGCTGATTTATTTTTAATTTTTCATTCGTGTTGACGATTTCGTGACAAAATGAATCAGCCGTGGTTGCTTCGCCTGGTTTTGAAAAAGAATAACGGATTATTCCTTTATTGTCGAGATTCATATTACCGGAACGGAATTTTTCGTAACCATAATCGAATTGTTCTCTGGTTAGCCTACCTTTGGTTCGAGAAATTTCGTCCCGGTGATATGAATCTCGACAACGAGCCTCGAGGAAAGACCAAAACCATTGTGAACGTAGAACATTTCAGAGCCATGCTGGAAGCTAATCCACATACAACAGTTCGAGCTCTCGCATGTGATTTAAGTGCTGGCGTTATGAATGTTTCTTGTCACCTCGCTGCAATAGGAAAGGTGAAAAAGCTAGCTAAGTGGGTGCCCCACGAATTGACAGATGGTCAGAATCCGAGACGCATAGAGGTGTGTTCTTCATTGATGATTCGAAATAATAAAACGCGTTTTTTAAATCGAATAATTACTTGTGATGAAAAGTGGATTCTGTATGATAACAGAAGATCTGGACAATGGTTGAGTGCAAACGAAGCTCCAGGACACGCACCCGAGCCGTCATTACACCGAAAAAAAAACTTATGGTTACTGTGTGGTGGACAAATAAAGGAATAATCCATTATTCTTTTTTAAAACCAGGCGAAGCAATCACGGCTGATTCATATTATCGTGAAATCGACAAAATGATTGAAAAATTAAAAACAAGTCAGCCAACGCTGATCAATAGATATCGGCCGATACTATTGCAAGACAATGCTCGACCACCGCACACATCTCGAATCACAATTTCCAAATTGAATTCATTAAATTATGAAATTTCACCGCGTCCCCCTTATTCGCCAGAACTTTCAGCGACAGACTATCATCTTTTTCGACACTCGGAATATTATTATTTAAGAAATAAAAAATTCCGAAACCAAACAGAAGTGATTCAAGGTTTCTAAGACTTTATACGCTCTAAAAATGTCGATTTGTATAAAAATCGGATAAACAATCTAATTTCTCGTTCGCAAAAGACCACTGAAGTTGATGGAGCTTATTTTGATTAAATAAATTTTATTTTGTTGAAAATGTTGCGTTTTAATTCTCACCTACAAATTCCGCAATTTCATATGTTACAGCATAATACATTTAAGAACGTTCGACAAAATAGGTTTGTTTGTAGATTCGGACTATACTGTTTTCGGACACAGTCAATTATACGTAGCTCTCTCATGATGTACCTCGAAGCAAGGAATTCTGTTTCAATGTACAGAGGAATACACAAGAATTAAAAACATCGTTTACCCTGAAGTGGTATTATAATTAAGTTAACATTTTAATTTTCTTTTTTCATGATTTCAACAATAAATGCATTAATATATATTTTGTGTCTTATATTATATTTTTTATTTTCTCTGAATGTAAGTACAATGAATGGGTGAACGAATGTAATGATTGTAATGTAAACATCCCCTGGGGCCGGAGAGAGTAGCGAGTAGGGGCAGAGCCCTCTGGTATATATATATATATATATATATATATATATGTATATATGTATATATATATATATATATATATTTCACACAGTACAAAATTTCAGTCGATATTTGTGGACGTATTCAACAAAATCGCACTGTTCAGAATATATTAGCTAAATAGAAATTTTTTTTAAAAAAAGAACTGTAAATTTTAATTTGTTCATTTATTCACAATAAATACCCGTTTATTGCTTATTTAACTTCATTTAGATTCGTTAATTGTTCAAATATTGTTTGATAACGGTTTATTCCGAAATACTTCAAGAAAACAGTTCTATGTAAATATTTCAAATGCACGGCTATTTATATAAACATTTCTCTCTCCGATAAAAAGAATATACACGTGTGTATAAATAATTAATACATAAAATGGAACCAGAAGTGAGAATACAACGAGTGCGGACATTAAAAATTCTAACTCAGTTTGGAACTAGCATCAGGTTTCTTTAATAGGTTTGTGTAGAAACTAATAAATATTTTTACATTATCACTCAATCTCTCTAAGAATTAAATCTATGATTGTATTTAATTATGATAGTTTTAGAAAAATCTACAAAGTGTAAAACGTAACAAAATATCTGTTTAAATAAATAGATTTTTTTGAAAAAAAAATGTTTCTATATGCGTGGGTTGTTTGATAAGTGTGGTAAAAAAAAAACATGTTGAAAAGGAGAACTGAACTGGTAAAATACCTAATCTTGATTGGACAACGCATATGAATGGGATGAAAAGAGATGAAACTCTTGAAGACAATAACAAATTTAAAATACTGTGATCTAGTATTAGGATGCACAGTTTTTTTCTCGAAAACACCTTAAGATAAGTCTGAGGGCTTCAGTAAATAATATATAAATTTATAATTGTAGTGAATACAAAATTCTACTACAGAATTTAATGCAGTAGAACTAAGTAACGTAGAACGTTCCATCCATGTTTCACTTAATACAAAATATCGGTCCAGCACATTACAGAGAAAAACAAGCCAACCTTTCATATTTCCACCTCTGTATTTTAAATTTTTTTAAGAGCACAGATGTTCGTTCGACGCTTGTGATGAATAGTTTTCCACCAGAGCCAAAAACATTAACGTTAATTTATAAATCAGTTTATAAATATAGTAAAAAAGCAAGTTCAACACTGTTTTTTTTTTTGGAAAAAATCGATTTTATTTCTCAACATAGTCTCCATTGACAGCAATACACTTGGTCCAGCGAGTCTGTAGAATACGCATTAACGACGACGATGTTATTCCCATTCGTCCCACCGAGTCAAATTTTCAAGTTTGGGAAGAGAGAGAAGTCGCACGGGTCCGAGTCCGGAGAATAGGGTGTATAAGAAATCAACTCGAACCCTAATTCGTGCAGTTTTGCCATTGCGACGGTCGATTTGTGGGACGGCGCGTTGTCCTGATGAAAGAGCACTTTTCCGTGCGCCAATCTGGGCCTTTTTTGTTTCAGCTCCTCTTTCAAACGATCCAATAACGTTGCATAATAGGCTCCTGTTATCGATTGCCCCTTCGTTAAGTAGTCGATCGGGATGATTCCTTGAAAATTGCCAAAAAAAAAACAGTGACCGTCACCTTCCCAACCGATAGAACGGTCTTCGCCTTCTTCGGCGCGCTTTCACCAGTCGCTGTCCACTGCTTTGACTGCTACTTCCACTCAGGTGTGTAGTGGTGGATCGATGTTTCATCCACTGTGACGAATCGTCGCAAAAGGCCTGCTCGTTTATTCTGTATTTGCCGCAACTGCTACAATGCTCGCTTTAAACATCTGTAGAACGTGAACAACCCGTCGTCTGAAATTTTTGGCTGAAATTTCTCTATTTCTACCCTAGATTCAAAAGTGACACTTGATAGCAGTGACGTCAGCAAATGAACGGCGGCGCGACGTCATGGAAATTTATTAGACTTATTGTTAACACATTGTGAACCATTATTTTTATTGCTAGCTTTACCCAGTGGCCAGGTATGTTTTTGGTGAACGAATACAAAAAAGCTTTTACATAAATTTTAAAGCGACGTTTTAAAATTAAATACCCATTGTATTTTGCAAGTTATTTATTACATATTCTTACAAGCTAATATATTTTTGAAGTATGATACTTTATGAAACACACCCTGTTATATGAAGTGGAACTAAACAAAACCGGCAAATGTAACGTGTTTCTCTTCTATTACCGTTACTTTTACACACTTTGCAAACTTCAGTAGGATATTTGTTTTTCTCTGAAGATGGAAACAGCACAGGGACGTGCTGCTTTATGACGCCTGACAATCTTTGCGGGTAATAATTCTGAGAAGGTTTCGTACTTCTAACATTTGATGAGTTCCACTCTGTTGCTACAATGAAAAGAAAATCCTTATATCTTATTTCGCTTTGTGGATTGAGCGCTTGATAAATACTGAATGAATTGAACAGTTCACAATTAATTGAGTGAAGCACTACTTTCTTTGCTCGTTTTATTTGTTTTCCTAACGATACTACATGTCGAAAGATATCGGTCAGCAAGATCGACACCTTCCATACAGTTACTATACTGCACAATGGATACTGGCTTTTTTATTTCCTCTCCAGTTCCCCAATTTGTCTTTCCTGTTGCACAAGAGGTGGCGTCGTGAATGATTGAAATCATTCGAACTTCTCTTTTATCCCGCCAAACCAATAATAGGATGTCACGTTTTCTTCGGAAGACTATTTCATCTCTTTTAAGCGCAGATGCTAGAGACCAATCACTTTTAATTCCGTATGGAACTTATAACCTCAGCGACTGTGTTCTCCGTTATAGTTCACAGTACGTAACCTCTTATTTTCATTGATTACCACATATTTGAAACTTCGCGAGTCGATTCATTTTGAGGAGTCTACTGCAATTTTCCTCTGAGAAAATTCTCGGTAACGCTGCGTTTTCAAACGCGTTTTTTTGTCGGACTGGCAATATTCGGTGATAAAATATACTCATCTATCACGTGTGATTTTTGGCCGACACGTGGTAATCACCGTACCGGTTATCGTAAAAATGACATTTATCTATTAAACAATCTTGCAAAAATTAAACCTACGGTAATCACAAAACACAACCTCGTTATTTCGATATGTAGCAAGCGGCAGACTTATCGATTGCCGGATCCTCTGCGAAAATTCTCGGTAACGCTGCGTTTTCAAACGCGCGATTCCGAAACATGTCAATTTTATAATGTTACACAATGCAATGACCGCATACTTTTTTTGCAGTGAAATCGAAAGATAACGATAAAAATACGAAACAAAACTTGATCTACGGGAACGATCCGGTGACCGATAAGTCTGACGCCTGCTACATGTCGAAATAACGAGGTTGTGTTTTGTGATTACCGTAGGTTTAATTTTTGCAAGATTGTTTAATAGATAAATGTCATTTTCACGATAACCGGTACGGTGATTACCACGTGTCGGCCAAAAATCTCACATGATAGATGAGTATATTTCATCACCGAATATTGCCGTGTCCGGCAAAAATATTGCGCCGTATTGCCAGTCCGATAAAAAAACGCGTCGCAAACGCAGCGTTACCGAGAATTTTCTCAGAGGAAAAGTGAGGTAGACTCGTCAAAATGAAGCGACTCGCGAAGTTTCAAATATGTGGTAATCAATGAAAATAAGTGGTTACGTGCTGTGGACTATTATACTGCTCCACGCTAAATGACAACAACGCTAATACGAGAATTGTCGCGATTGGCCACAAGCTCTAGAACAGAAAACACGAGAATTCTCGTGATCCGTCCGCAATGTGTTAACACCCGAGTATCAATATTCAGTATCAGGGGTAAAAATTACTTTAAAATCACAGCTGGCCGGTGCATACGATACGAATTTCATCTATCGTAGTTGGCCAGTGTATATTGACGAGTTTCATCTGTCTCTCGCGCTGTCAACAAACCGTATCGGTTAAAATATTTGCTAGTCTACAATACAATTCGAAATAGGATCTGCATCGGTCATTATTAAATAAAATTGTTGATGAATTGCAGGCGTATATATGAACTAAACTAATTCATTAACATGAAAACTATTTTATTGAATATCCAGCATCTACACAATCGAACATAAAGAGAGTGTCTCTGTCTCACTGACTAGAGACGTCGGCACGACGATTATATTTTAATTGTTGTCATGATAAAATAATCAATGCTAGCAATTAATTAACAATCACAGGAGACAGTGTTAATAACCGGTAAGATATATAGTTAACATTTAAATGTTTTACTACAACAAAAATATACTTATCATTAGATTAATAAGTGTATACAGTTTGACATTAGAGAAGGTCTGCATATGTTTGCTGCACCAACTCAAATTTACAGTTATCAAACGACCCACGTATTAGATTGAATGACTCTATTTATGGTTTTCTTCGAGCACATCGCTCGGCGTATGAGGTTTTCCTGATTTTCTTTCGCTCGATTTCAACTAAGTTTGCAGCACTGTCGTTTCCAACCACAAGACGTAATGAAACTCAAGATTGATATTAATATTATGCGTTCTGATGGTGGATTGGAACAATTCCTCCTCTTTATATGCGAAGATGAAAACCAATTCAATACTGCCGCAAAAATATACTAGACAGTAAGTGGAATTTTCTCGACGTTTACAAACATTGAAATTATCTTAAAAATCATTTTTTGACAATTCGTCTTTCGAATACATCGAGAGAAAGATCGTTCTCGACTTTGAAAAGAGTGAAGGGCTCTCTTCGAAATACAATGTCAGAGGAAAGACTAAACAGTATGGCGCTTTTGTATATGGAACAAGAAATATTTAATAGTATCGATACTTTGAAAATAACTGATAATGAGTTTAGTAGACAAAAATCAAGAAGAAAGTATACTTAATTTCTTCACTACACGTTTTCAGTTCTCTCAGTTTCAGTTCTTTCAGTTTTCAGTTTCACAGAGTTGACAGTTTTGGTTTCTTTTTTTCTGAAAAATTATTCAGGATATTTCATTTTGATGCAATTTATATATTTGTAAAAATATGGATATAAAAAAAAATGTTATAGAACACATATGGGCAATCCTAGGGGCGGATCCGGCCCTTTACCTATTTTGATCCGGCCCTAATCTAATTTCAGCGAACTTTACCTGATTCACGGTGGAAGAAAACATGGCGTATTCTACTAACTCACACTAACCTTAAACTTAATTTAAGGAGTATTTGGCAGATCTGTTTTCAGATTATGAAGATGTGTCTTATTATTATGAAGTGAGGTGATTGAGTAAAGGTAAAATGTTAAAACGATTTTATGATCTGAGACAAGACATTGCAGATTTTATGGACATGAAAGAAAACACAACTAACCAAATAAAATATGATGAGTGTGTGTGTGTGTGTGTGATTAAGCATTCCTTGTAGATGTCACCGGATACCGTAAAGAACTTAATCTTAAGTTGCAAGAACATGGACAGTTGGTTCATGAACTGCATGGACATGTTAAGGTTTCTTGTAATAAACTGAGATTGTTGGAAAGTCAGATCAGAGCTAAAAATTGTTATCATTTCCCTATTCTAGCGACTCATAAAAAATATCCCTTATGATTGTTATTGAGATGAACTGAAGACACCAATAGAGCAATTCGATATAAGGTTTGCCTACTTTAAAAGCAAAGACTCCACATTCGATATATTTGCTTGTCCAATGGATGCTGATGTAAGTAATGTGCCAGAAAACATATAGATGGAACTTATTTAGTTTTAGGCGGATTCGGTGCTAAAATCACAATTGAACATTGCTTTGACGGATTTTTATAAATTTTATTTGGTGGAAGAAAAATATACCAATTTACACGCCTTTTCAAGAAAAATCATTTGTCTTTTCGGCAGCACACATATGTGTGAGCACTTTTCTTCGAGGATGAAATACAATAAATCAAAAATTCGGACAAGAAAACCTCGAAAATACTAGGCGATTATCCTTAAGTAATATTAACGTCCATATTAATAATCTCTTAGTTCAGGTACAAGGCAAATCCTCACATTAAATTGTTATGTCGTCTATTGTATTATAAAATTTATGTAGAGCTTTACACTAAAGCATTTTATTATAAATAAATGAAATATGAAATGGGAACTGATTTTCATTCATTTAATGTTAGTTTTTTTATTTAATAATTTGGTCCGGCCTTTGACTCGGAGACAAAATAATAATTCGGCCCCCGAACTAGGAAATGTTGCCCATGCCTATTTAGAGAAAATGTATCACAAAAAGCCGTTTTTTTTTCTGATCGTCAGATAAATTCTGCAGGCCCCGTAAATTTCACCTCCGGTGGCCACCAATTGGGTTATTCCTCCGCTGGTAATCAAGCAAGTTATCTGTTTCGAAATATCACGTTTTCTGACGATGATAAAACTGAATGCACTGATTTTCAAGTGGGCAATTATCTTCGAGGAAACATTACAAGACGTATTAAAAAAATGTATATACATTTTACTTTTCATACAAAATTAGTACAACCTCTTTGAATTGAGATTTTATCTGTGCAGGAGCGCTCGTGAAGACATCGATGGCATCGCCATCGATATGCGTATATGCCGCAATTGAAAACGTTTATCGTTGATTAACTGAACATTTTTAAACAGAAAAAAAAATGTTCGTGTTTTCTGGAATACAAAAAAAGAAATAATTCGTTTGTGAAATTGACATCACTTATTAGAAACTGACAACTTGTTTGTGTATCAAATCTGTATCCATTCTAAATATGACCAAAAACGAATGTGGAATACTAGTTTCTACCAATAACACTAAAATTATTCAGAACATATGGAACTTCTTACATCACTTCTTAGCGAATTAATTATCTTCAATGATACTATTATCTGTTCTCAGCAAATAAGATAAAAAACTGAACTCGATCGAACATAAATACAATATACGAATGAGTGTATTCGAAGTGATAGACTGCAGACCGATTCGTGTTCACTTTACAAAACTTCACGTAAAGCTTGGAAGTATGCGCATTATTTTATGATATTCAGTACGAGCATGTGTAACATTTACTAAATTTATTTCAAGGCAAACGACTGGTTAAAAAAATCGAACAGTTCTGTGGGATGAAACAAAAAAAATAACGCTTTGTATTTCAGCATTTTACAACACCGTACTTTGTAATATGTTATGCATATATATATATATATATATATATATATATATATATATATATATATATATATATATATATTATTCGTAATATGATTAATTTAAGCGCCGTATTTAGTTTGTTTCGTTCTTTTCATTAAAATTCAAAGTGATTTTTTTCACGAATTGTTTAAAGTGTGTAATTTTACAAGATTGGATTTATTTGCAACGAAATTATTTGATGCGAAAACGTTTTAAAGTCTTTATATTGTTATTATTATATTCATTATTAATATATACACATACATTGTTAATCTCGTATACATGTCACATTTCACACTACTTTTACAGGTTAGTAACAAACTTTAAACGTGATAGATACAAAACTTAGCTATTCTACTACATTTTAATTATAATTCATTTATAAACTTGACTATATCTTCATATTTATTTATTTATTACATTCTATGTAATATATTTAAGAATGGGAACATGAACGACAATTAATAAATACATATACTGATAATTAACAATGTATTAGGTGTTGGAATTAATTCGTAGCGTTTTACAAAAGATGGCGTAGGTAGTACATTCTTCCATTGTTCCCTTTAACCAAATATTCCCCGTAAAACAGCTGTCATTAGGCGTCAGTTTCAGTATGTGTCATTTGATCGAAGCGTGAATAACAACACTTTGTACTTTATCGAATATGTCGAATTTCCTGCTGGATAAATTGTTTTTGCGGGGAGTTTCACTTCATTACTTTAACATGAAAAAGTGCTGCCGAAAGTCATCGTACTTTAGTGGAAGTTGACCATTGGTGGACGGTGACCATTCTCTAGCTGAGCAAACGTGTCGCGAGTGGTTTACACGTTTTAAAAGTGGTGATTTCGACTCGGAAGACAATGAACGACCTAGACAGCCGAAAAAGTTCGACGACGAAGAATCGGAGGCATTGCTTAATGAAGACCGATGTCAAACACTTCAAGAATTGTCTGAATCGTCGGGAGTTGACTTGTCAACGGTAGGAAAACGCCTTAAAGCCATGGGAATGATTCGAAAGCAAGGAAATCGGGTCCCATACGAATTGAAACCGAGGGACTTTGAAAGGCATTTTTCTACCTGTGAACTGCTGCTTCGACGGGAGAAAAGGAAGAGATTTTTGCATCGAATTGACACGGGCGATGAAAATTGGATCGATTACGACAATCCCAAGAATGGCAGAAAGTCATGAGTTAAGCCCGGCCAACCATCAACACCAGCGGCGAAGCCAAATATCCATGGATCCGAGCTCATGTTTTGTATTTGGTGAGAAAATAAGGGTGTGATTCTATTATGAGCTGCTCAAACCGAATGAAACCATCACTGGGGATTGCTACTGATTACAATTGATGCACTCGAGACGTGCATTGAAGGAAAAACGGCCGGAATACTTTGAAAGACACGACAAAGTGATTTTACAGCACGACAATGCTCGTCCTCACGTCGCAAAACCGGTCAAAACATACTTGGAAACGCTCGAATGGGAAGTCCTACCCCATCCGCCGTATTTCCAGATATTACTCCTTCTGATTACCACTTGTTTCGATCGATGAGTCATGGCCTTGTCTGGGCAGAAGCTCACTTATGAAGATCGGCAAAAATCGGTCGATTCGTGGATTGCATCTAAAGACAAGGCGTTCTTCTGACGTGGTATTCGTCTCCTGCCCGAAAGATGGGAAAAAGTAGTGGCTAACGATGGACAATAGTTTGAATAATATGTTTTTTCAATTTCACTTAAAATAAACGATCTTTTTTCATGAAAATAACGCTATGAATTAATTCCAACACCCAATATTTTTAATAGAAAAACGTTTTACAATGGAACTGAACATTGTCGATCAGTTAATTGCTATGCTAATAGTTGTCCAGGCGCATCAACGCCAACTATCTTTAGAATTAAAACTAAATTCGAACATATATCACATTGTATTTTTAAACTATATTTTAATTTCCAGTATTTTGAAGCGATACTTAAAATTTTTTACTAAATCGACCACAGGCACTGATTCCATAAATACACTGATGCTAGTCTAATTGATATTGGGAAGTAAGCTTTCTCTTAATAGTTTCAGGCCTTTACAATCTTTTAGTGTATGAATATCGTTTATGTGCTTAAATGACAAAGTTGGCATACTTTGTTTCCACACTTATCTCTTTCAAAGTCCCACGTCCACCTACCTAACCTAAATTTTGCAAATATTCTTCTTTCCGACCTTTTTGATTTGTGTATGTAGGTCGTCTCTTCTTCTTTTAATAGCAAAGTAGTAAAAAAATTCAGTGAGGGCTTTGTATTTCCATCATTTCACACAGTATCTACTGCCTCATTTCTCACCCTTTTTACTATTTTTTTTTTACATAATTTGAATTCCTATCACTCGTCCAGTCTTCTGATAAATTAAGATTAATCAGTATATCGAATATTAAATTTGCCGAATTCTTTCGATTCTCGCTCTTTAGCTGACTTCACAGACACTTGTATTGTATTGTTCACATTCATTATTTTTTAATTTAAAAAAATATTTTACATAACACTTTTTTATGTGTGAACATCTATCGGTAAACTCCTTATTTCAAGTAGTACAAATTAATATTAATACCTTACTCTTAAACCTTATTATATTCTTGTATTCATTGCACAGAAGTTTCACTTCTACCGCGTGGCTTTCCACTCACACATTTTATATCTATCTATATATATATATATATATATATATATATATATATATATATATATATATATATATATATATGATAATTTTTTTAGGAAAATAAATATAAATAGAAACATACAGATTCACATAATATTAATTGAACATACTTTATATGTGATGTTTTGCTATTAATATTTTTTAAATACATTTTATATCGAATTTTATGTATGTAACATAATTGAAATATAAAAATCTTCAATTTTTATAGAATTTAAAGACTTAAAATAATCAAAAATATTATTACTGCATGTAAAAGCACAATTTCGAATAGAAAATCGTATGTGTATATATATACACGCATTTTATATGTATGTATGTATATATATATATATATATATATATATATATATTTATGTATATATATATGTATGTATATATATATATATATATATATGTATGTATATATGTGTATATATATATATGTATATATATATATATATATATATATATATATATATATATACAGTAGTACCTTATCTTACGAACCGCTGTACATACGAACTTTTCGACATACAAACTTTTTCCGTACTCTACTTTGGCCTCTATATACGAACTTAATTTCGGCAAACGAACCGTGAGAATTCCCAGTACTATAACATATGTTTATAATTTGGCAATGACAATCTCATTATCATTTTCATAAAATATAACTCTTGTCTCTGACATTATGGGGCAGTGTATCGCAAAGAAGGTTCACCGAAATACTGTAATTGTTTCTTCTGTTGCAACTGATACAAACCACTTTAAAAAAATGTGTGGAACACGAAAAATCGATAGATGTCAATAGTAGACATATTTCATTTTGGATTTGAAGTTGTTTTAAAGAAATACGTTAGAAAATCCGTTTGTTACAAGAGACAGTATCTTATTCGTTGTAACAAATAGAATTGCTCACTTATTTCTTTAAAAAATAAATAACGATAAATGAAATAAGGTCCAAAATTACTCAAACTCGAATGACGCGTTTTATGATAGATTCATATTATTTTCATAACATAACCTATAATATAAGCGTCAGTTTCTTGATCACCCTTTTTAAATATGGACCCGAGGAAAACTAAGAAGGAAGAAAAAAGAAAATCATAATAAAATTGAAGAAAGAAATCGTGGAAAAATATGAGAAAGGGACTATAGACAAATTGATTTGTGCGCGCAATATAAAATTGTCCAAATCCACCATAACTACAACTGCCAAGAAAGTAGATTCTTACAAGAATCTGGATGTGGCCGGAGGATCGTTTCATCACGTAGAAATAAAGTTATGGAAGAAATGGAAACTTTATTACTTGTTTGGATTAAAGTCATGCAACTAAAATGAGATAGTGTATCTCAAAACATGTTCTGTTTGAAAGCTCGAGCTATTCACGGAGATCTTGCACAGAAAATGCCATCCACTAGCAGCAGGAAAGATAACAATGAGGAATTTAAACCTAGTAAAGGATGGTTTGAAAAATTCAAGAACAGAACCGGTATCCACAGTGTTGTAAGGCATCGAGTAAGTACTGGTGCTG
>CM068313.1:59721376-59733876 GCA_034766995.1 Acanthacorydalis orientalis
CGGTACGTGGAAATTTCAGTAGTGAAATAAAGAACTGGTTCTGTATAGGTTTTTCCGGGTAATTAATGTGTTATTGTGGATTTTATGTACTGAGAAGTATTCCTTGCTTTTGCTATGTAATTTTCAATCGTTCAAGCTTATCAAGATCAAGTAATAACATCGAGATAAGTGCAGCGTTTAAAATAATTAAAGATTGGAATTTTGCTTTTGATTTTTTTATTGATCTGGCTGAAGAGAAGGAACATTCAATAGAAATTCGGTGCATGATGTTCCCAACATAAATTGGGACAAAGTATCCGTCAAATAGCAAAATATTTAAAATTATCTTGTAAGACAGCATAGTTAAAAAATATAAAGATTGTGAGAGTATTGTAAACGAAAAAAAGAATCGGGCGACCAAAAACAACAACAACGTCAGAAGATCGTAGATTAGCGACAATGAGCAAACGTAATCGCCGCTTAACAGCGCCAGAAATAACGGTACAAGTTAACGACAGTCGACAAAAATCTCTGAGTGTTTTAACTGTTAAAAGAAGGTTAAATGAGACTGGCTTGTATGGTAGGATAGCTGTAAGAAAACCCTTACTCCGACCAATAAATATCAAGAAAAGGCTTGAATGGGTAAAACAACACAAAAACGGAACCACCTTTATAATTAGAAAAAAGTTCTAAGTGACAAATTTAAATTTGAATTTTTTCATTCAAGGAGACATGTTTTTAACCGCAGATCAGCTGGAGAGCAGGTATCGAATCAATATATAATTTAGTCCATTAAAAATGTGAGGGGATTTGCAATGGTTTGGGGGGGGGCTATTTTGCTGGTACTGGTTTAGGGGATCTTTTAAAATCGAAGAGAAACTAAACAACGAGCACTACACGAATATATTGAAGAAGCATGATTTGCCTGCCTGAACAAGGATTGTTGGAAAAGATTCGTTTTTCCACAGGACAACGATCCCAAATAAACGTACAAATTATATGTAAGCATCCTGAAGCAAATAGAAATGAAGAGAGATCTTAAAATCATGGTTTGGTATCCTCAGTCGCCCGATGTCGATCCTAAAGAGCTCTTGCGGGATGAACCTGACCGAAACGTTCGAAAGACGTCTTTCGAACATCCCAGCAGGATCTCTAGAAAATACTACAGGAAGAATGGAGAAAAATAAATCCGGAAACAATGGAAAAATCTATAAATACTTTACCTCGTATATGCCAAACAATCATCAAAAATAAGAGTGGTCACATTGAGGAATCTAATATTTAAATATAAAATTAGTTTTTATGCTTTTTCTCTATAATCTCTATTTTAACATTACAATAAACATGTATGTAAAAAAATAAGCAAATAAGTTACTTATACCCGAGATATAGGACATTGGTTTATAGAAGGAGAAGTGCCTGAATACTTATGAGCTGTAGTGTGTGTGTATATATATATATATATATATATATATATATATATATATATATATATATATATATATATATAACATCATGATGGCCATCGAAATATTAGCCAGTCGTGGAAGGAGTGAAACTGGCATGCATGAATGGTGTTGGAATATGACCTGAACGCGTATTCAAAAATGCGAATGTAGATGCAGCGCTCAGTATTCGTAGAGAACTTGCCGAAGCGGCCAAAGAAGTAAACTATGAAGGAATGAAAGAGGACGCTATCGACGAGATGATTGAGTCCTGAGACGAAGAACTCCATAAAGACTTGCTTAGTATGGATTGAAAACATGTGATGAATGAGACCGATACGTCTGACGTAATACCTCAGGAAAAAGAAAATTAACGACCGGCCGCATTTCGAAACCAATCCAATTAATATCAGAGATAGTGGAGATTTTTTCAGCTGATGATCCCGATGAACAACGAAGTTCAAGAGCGGCAAGAACTGTGGATGATGCCATAAATCGATGAAGACAAATCTGTCGAGAAAAAAAAAACGCCGTGAAAATTCGATAAACTTTAGATAAGTTTTTAATTAACCAAGCGCAGTCGACAGCAATAGGTATCGATTCATCTTCCAGTTCAGAATAAGAAATATTTATCATACAAATTTAATATACAGATGAATCACATAATATTTTTGTTTGACTAATTGTATTTATTACAAGAAATCGAAGATTACTTTTTTATGTTTTAATCATTGTGCATTTCAGTTTGGCTCGATTTTCACAGTTTTAATGATATGTGTTATCTATTTAGATGAGGCGAATTAGAGAAGTCCTAATAGAAACACTATGTAATTCGTTATTATGATTTGCGTCGGCGTTCTTTGGTGACAGTTAACAACGCAAATCGAGGTCTTACAAGGGGAGGATACGACCTCGGAAATTGAGTTTGAGACCAAACTTCGTGTAGTGGTAGGGTATCCCAAAGGTATTAATATAGTAACGTACTAGCTCGCACTATTCAGCCATCGATTCGAGAAAAAAAGGCTCCAAAGTTTCGGCATCTTATAAGAGAAATTATTTCTTTGATATTAACACTAGAAAGAAAGAAAGAAAAAAAATATTTATATGCATTTTAGAACAGTAGTACCATTAATACTAAAGTGCACAATATTTCAGGTTAAGTCGCGGTGCCTCGCCTGGGCGTTGACTCGCATATGTCTGGATGTTGAATGGTGTAATAATGGAAGTTTGTGTATATTTTGGAAGTGTAGGTGCGCCCGGAAAAAATGTCAAACCCGGGCTAGACCAGATTTTTGCCTACAACTAACTTAACTAACTTAAAACTAACTATGCTAAACTTAACCTAACTTAACTAGTCGGCTTGCGCACAGTTCAGGAGTTTTTTGAGGATATGCAGCACTATGTGTCCTATCACTGTCACTTCACGCACTTTTGGGCACAGAGGAAGAACACTACCCGTAGTACAGCACTAGTCTGAACGTTTTTGCCTTTTTATCTGCCTGCATATCAGGAGATTAATTTCCTCTGGAAGTAACTTCCTCTTGGCAGCTTTGCTAAGAGACTTAACACTAGATTAATTGACATTTATTATATACCTATTTTTACTGAAGTCCGTCATTTTGACGGATACGTTAAAATACAGTTTTTTGGTAATAACAATTAATTTTACTTTATATCACTACATTTTTATTAACAGAGATTAATAATACATTTTTTACATATAAACTGTATTTTGAAGGTACATTTTCCGTACACAAACTTTTTGCACTCAGGGAAAATATTATTGCATCTATTTTTGAAAAAATTCCGATTTGGCAGGACTTCAGATTGTTATTTTGGAATTTCCTATGTTGTTTCCTATAACTGTTTGGAAGTAGTCTTACGATCATCTCTATAATCCCTCTCTAATTCATTTCTATACTCTCTCGCTAATTCTTCAGACAATTGAAAAAAATTTTTTTTCTCGATATATCTAATCCAATAGTCTCCTTTTACAATATCCACGCATTGATAGCTGCTAAATCTAAGATGTTATAAAATACTACGGCCATCTACGGGACCCTAATTTGACACGACATTTTCGTGCAATTTGATCTACCATATCGACTCCAAAATTGGTCTTGTAGAATGTAATTGTTTCCGGGACACGTTTATCATCGTTCCCTATTTTTACAAAGTTATATCATGAACTGAGTAGTAGTACCTTTTTTTAATTTGTTTTTGTAAATTGTTAGAGTATCATTTTCTGATTTATAAAGTCGTGTGGAAAACCGGACCTTATTATCTTTCTTAAATTTTGCAGTTTTGAGTATTACTTTTTTATTTGGACTTATAGTCCCAATTAGAGTAGTTTTTTTGCCAGTAACTTTCTCGCTAGTAAATTCAAATTGTACATAAAAATAGAATTCCGATTCTAAATAACTAGAAGGACGAAGAATAGTCTGAGCTCCATTCTTCCCATTCAACCGAAAATTGTATGGTATATACGCTATTTCATTTCTCGAGGGAAGAAATACGGCATTCGCTTTCACATTTTCATTTTCTTTGTCTTCTACAGTATTAGATCTCTTCGTGCTTTAGTTATAATTTGATGTATGGAGACTCTTAAGACTCTTAACACAAAATTTGTTAACCCGTCAACTTGACGGGTGTTCGGATAAATAGGTGTACTATACGAGTGTGGTCCCAGAAGTACCCGACCCAACAAAGAAAACACAAAAATTTTGGAAAAAATATATTTATTTTTCAACATAATCTCCTTTCAGCTCTATACACTTTTCCCAGCGATGTTCAATAAGTTCGATACCCTTTTTATAATAAGAACTGTCTTGCTCCTCAAAATACCCATTAACTGCCGACATCACTTCTTCATCGTTGAGAAATCTTTGACCACTGAGCCATTTTTTCAAGTTTGGGAACAGAAAATAATCCGAGGGGGCTAAATCTGGCGAATAGGGTGCATGAGGTAGCAATTCAAACTTTAATTCATTAATTTTGGCCATTGCAATAACGGATTTGTGAGCTGGTGCATTGTCTTGATGAAACAACATTTTCTTCTTAGCCAAATGCGGCCGTTTTTGCTTGATTTCTTCGCTCAAACGTTGCACTAAGTTCGCATAATACTCGCTGTCGATAGTTTTTCCTTTTTCAAGATAGTCAATGAAAATTATCCCACGCGCATCCCAAAAAACCGACGCCATGACCTTGCCTGCAGATGAAACGGTCTTCGCCTTCTTTGGAGCCGGTTCTTCCTTTTCAGTCCATTGTTTTGATTGTTCTTTTGTCTCGGATGTGAAGTGATGGACCCATGTGTCATCCATGGTTATGAAACGGCGCAAAAATTCTGCTTTGTTGCTGTGAAACTTCGCTAAACACTCAATTGAAACATCCTCACGACACTGTTTTTATTCGAGTGTGAGCAAACGCGGCACCCATCTTGCACACAGCTTTCTCATGTCCAAATTTTCAGATAATATGCGATGTACCGCACTTTTTGAAATGCCTACTATGTCTGCTAGCTCGCGCACTTTCAGTCGACGATCATCCAGTACCGCTTTGTGGATTTTCTTCACCATTTCTGGAGTCGTCACCTCATTTGGTCGACCACTGCGATGCTCGTCTTGGCAGCTCGTACGGCCTCGTTTAAACTCTGCTACCCAATATTTCACTGTTGTAAACGAAGGAGCAGACTCACCCAGAGTAGAATCCAGTTCAGCTTTTATATTGGTTGGCTTTCAAATAAAAGTATTGTATCACGTAACGATGACCAATTTTCTCCATTTTCACAAATTCACTGAAAACGTTCACTATTGATGGCTGCCAAACAAATACTAAACAACGTGGCGTCCTCAAACTTGAAACATATGCTTTATAGATTATGTACTTTCTAATACAGTGATATTTTTCAAACAACTACCGCCCATCTCTAGGTCTGGCCGGATACTTCTGGGACCACCCTCGTATACAGTTACACGAAAGTAGAAAGCTGGTGGATAAATTGAATTGAGATATTCATATCATTATACCAATAAAAGTCAGTATAATGTTTCAAAAAATAACATTTGTTTTCTTTATTCTTAAGCATGAAATTTGAAATCCGTCAAATTGACGGGTTCCGTAAATCTAGTGTTAAGCTTGCTTAATAGCTGTATGGTAACGCCCAGGCTTCAAGTGTCTGACGTGTCAGGTTCGAATGTCGATCGATTCATGCAGTTTTTTTTTCTTCACCTGAATAATTATTTAATGCATTTAATGGATTTTATTTAAATAAAGATAAAATAAATTTTCTTGCAATTTTCTTTCGAAAAACGCTTTTTTTTTAATTTGTACAATTTCGTTTCAAAAAATTATTTTTTCGCGATTTTTTTTAATCTTTTGCATTATTTTGCAAACATGAACACTTTAATATACGAATATGTTTGCAAAATAATGCTGAAAATTGAAAAAATTCGAGAGAAAATCATTTCCTGAAATAAAATTGTACAAATTTAGAAAATAGCGTTTTTCGAAAGAAAATTACAAGCAAATGTTATTTTACCATTATTTAAATATTTTGTTTAATAAAATGCATTAAATAATAAGTCAGCGAAGAAAAAAAACTGCATGCACCGAGCGAGACTCGAACCTGACACGTTAGACATGCGAAGCCGGCTCTCTACCGACCAGCATGAAGCTAGTTGACAAAGTTTTCAAAAATTGTTCTCCCATAAACCTAATGTGAAAACTTTGGAGCCTTTTTTCTCGAAAATGGCTCTATAGTGCGAGCTAGTACGTTACTATATTAATACCTTTGGGGTACCCTACCGCTACACGAAGTTTGGTCCCAAAGTCAATTTCCGAGGTCGTATCCTCCCCTTGTTAGTATAATCAATTATTTCAAATTTTAACACACATACGAGTAGATTTTTTTTATTTATTATTTTCCAATCAGTACATATTCGCCATCACTATCCATTATCTGTTACACGTCTGTTCTGTAAAGTTTCATTATAAAAATCTCTAGTTATAAAAGTGTGCTCGCTGCGATGAAAAATATAATTCGAGATGAACTCGAACATCGCTGATATTTCATTTTCCAGCAAATGTTCCACAGATCTGAACAAATGATAATCCGATGGCGCAATATCGGGTGAATGTGGTCGATGCGGTAAACTTCCCAGTCGAGCCGCTGTCCTTTTTCTTGGGCTGTTTTTGCTGCATACGGTCTGACATTATCATGTTGCAGTGTGGCCCGTTCTCTGTTAACCAGAACCGATCGTTTTTCGACAATTCGTCATGTAACAGTTCGAATTGTTGACGATGAACATCAGCGATACTTGTTTCATCCAGTTTCAGTAACTGAAAATGAATTGTGCCTGCGCAATCCCGCCGAATTCACCTTTAATAGCACCTTTTTCAATAATAGATCCGGTGTAGTTGTGGATATGGCTGGTCGGTTCGGAGAAAAGCATTGATCGGAGCTTTCAAGATGCTGTATAAGACCCATTTCTCATTCTGCCTAGAAATGAATCACTTTGTTGCCTAATCAATAACGATATGCAAATCGTTCATCGCTGATCTTTGTTTGTATTCAACAATTGATGTGCAACGTAAGTTAATGCCTTGCCTGAATACCTTTCCGATTATCCCTCCGTCTACCGAGCGGATCCAATGGACCCGAGTGTGATTTTATTTTGCGTTTACATAAATTACAATGCTTGTGTGGTTTGTAATTTTTGACTTTGTTACTTTACATATCTTTCGTTAATTTTTGTTGACGTTTTTTTCTCAAATAAATAGTTTTTTTGATATAAATTTTCACTCGTGAACTACCGCCTGGGTCTAATGGATCCATGCTACTTGGATGAAAGTACGATTCATATATTGAGTAAAACTCCGATGAAATGTACGGAATTAGTAACTTTCTCTCTGTATGAATAACAACAACGAATGATAAGGTAGTTGGTACAGTTTTAAGCGCCGCACATAGGGCTATTTGCATCAAAAAGTTGGCCAAAATTATGTTTTGACTGAAAATAGCCTAAAACTATATTATTTACTTAATTAAATATGTTTTGTAACAATTCTGATAATTGCTGTCTTAATTATATATTTACCACTAAAATATACCAAAAGAAAATTTCAAAATAAATAAAAATTCTTAAATGTATACTCGGGTCCAATGGACCCGAACGGTAAGTAGCGTAGTCCTGATTCGTGGCAGACAGAGGGTCAACTAAGGTATCAACCCAGTGGCCCATCTATTTCTTGCACGGCCAATCTTGGATCCGACTCAACCAGTGAATTTAAAGCATCATTATCGAATTCAGCAGATCGCCCAATTCAAACACACTCAGATGAGTCAAAATCATCACTGGAAAATTGTCTGAACCCATGTTGGCACTTATTGACCTTCATAACGGCCCCGTGGATATCACATTTTTTTCTTGTTGCGTTAAATCCCGATCGAAAAACGAAACAACATACAGTGACATTTGTGTCGTTCCGAATGCTGATAGTCCTTATTTTGTTTTGGGATATTAGAAACTTTTTTGTTTTGTTCAAAACAATAAATCCACAGTCTGCTTCTTCGCAATATACAACGACGAAACACGTCCTCGCGTGCCAGAGACTCGAGTCGAACTGGATCTAATTCACTTATTAAAAAAGCTTTGGCGACTTTTTTCATCAGAAACGAATTTTGAAAAATTAAATATTCCATATATTCATTGTGTCGGCGGGAACATTCGTTTTCATATTTTCATTTTTTTTTCCCAGTATCCAGTTCCGGCAGTACCGATCAACGAGACGATAGAATTCGATTACCACGATCTGTCTGGCGATCCTGGTACGTTACCGAGCTTCGAATTCAGTTCTGCAGCACGGACATTGTTGCAGCGACTTTTAGAGATGCAGCCAGACTTACGGTTGAAAAGTATATATCGTCTGCAACAAACAGCATTTTTCAAAGACTTCAACTTCGCGCATGTGAGGAGTTTAAAGGTACAAGCGTTCTATGAGATAAAAATGTTGATAAGTTCGGTCATATATTTTCGATTTAATGGTTTGTTTGCTTTCAGTATAAACCGAGCGACATCCTGTTAGAATGTTTTCCGAATGGACCTCCGAACAAGAAGACTGCGTTACATGTCGAAGGATTCGAATTTACTGCCTATGGGTATTATTTATTTCACGTTTTCCATTCAAATTATCATTCTCGGGAGATTTATCAGGTCGCGGTAGGAAAATAATTGCGGTTTTTGTTTTCTGAATTGACCTTGATTTTTTCAATGAATGTGTCATTTCATCGTGTTCGTGTCAATATCAGCTTAAAATGCCATTGTTCGGTCTGTATCTTTGGCAACATCGATTTTGGTTCTGTTATTAATTTTACTTCAAATTAGACTATTGAATTAGAGATGGAAAAGAAGCGAATGAGAGTATTTTTTTGTATGAGCTCAAAACGGGTGATAAAGCAGCAGAAACTGCTCGTAAACTAAACGATGCTTCTGTTGCGGGCACTGTTAAGGAACGTACGGTCGAGCGGTGTCTCGAAAAAATTCGTGCTGGAGACGAGAGCTTTGAAGATGAAGAAGGTCGCGAGCGTCCTCTTTCAGTTCATAACAATCAACTGAAGGCGTTAGTTGAATCAGAACCAATCCGAGAGCTTGCCGAAAGTTGGGCGCGTTGGTCGTCCAACAGTTCTGGACCGCTTAAGACTACCAGGAAATTAAAAAAAAAATAGAAACATATGGATTTGAAGGACACAGACCGCAATTATTTTTCTACCAATCTAATAATTTCCATATCTAACAAGGGGAGGATACGACCTCGGAAATTGACTTTGGAACCAAATTTCTTATAGTGGTAAGGTACCCCAAAGGTATTAATATAGTAACGTACTAGCTCGCACAATAGAGCCATTTTTGAGAAAAAAAAATTTCAATGTTTTCACATCAGGCTTATGAGAGAAAAATTTCGAAAAAAATTCGAAAAAGTTTGTAAACTAGCTCGATAGCTGGGTCGTAACGAGCAGGATTCGCGTGTCTAATGTGTCAGGTTCGAATCTTGGTCGATTCATGTAGTTTTTCTTTCTTCACTGCATTATTATTTAATGCATTTTATTAAAAAAATATTTAAATAAAGATGAATTGACATTTTCTTGCAATTTTCTTTCGAAAAACGCTCTTAAATTTTTAAAATTTCATTTCAGAAAATGATTTTTTCTCGATTTTTTTAAATGTTAGCATTATTTTGTAAACATATTCGTATATTAAAGTGTTCATGTTTGTAAAATAATGCTTAAAATTAAAAAAAATCGTGAAGAAATCATTTTTCTGAAATGAAATTTTAAAAATTTAAGAAAGAGCGTTTTTCGAAAGGAAATTGCAAGAAAATGTCAATTCATCTTTATTTAATATTTTCTTTACTAAAATGCATTAAATAATAATTCAGTGAAAAACAAAAAACTGCACGAATCGAGCGAGACTCGAACCTAACACGTTAGACACTTGAATCCTATGAATTACCGTACAGCTACCAAGCTAGCTAAATGTCGAAGAAATAATTTGTCTTACAAGATGCAGAAAGGTTGAAACTTTTTCTCGAAAATGGCTGGATAGTGCGAGCTAGTACGTTACTATATTAATACATTTGGGGTACCCAACTACTACACGAAGTTTGGTCCCAGTCAATTTCCGCGGTCGTATCGTCCCCTTGCAATTATATTCGATTCCCACAATTACTATAATTATTTTGTACTAGTGGCGTGGCACAATTGTGCCACGCTGTCTTTACGCTTTGCTGCCGCTGCGCTTGCCCTTTTTTATCATCACGATAATAAAAGGGCAAGTGTACCTTAGCACATTGTTGACCGAAAATTTTATGCAAAAACTATTTAATGTCACCGGTTATTTTTCCGTACGATAGACTATCTAGCATTCACCCACACAATAGGTTTGCAAATATATCCAGTTTCACTCTGCTTTCCTTTTGAACAGCATATTCGGGTGGGATTTTTTTTACGCCAGTGACTGTTTTCTCTAAAACATGACCTTTTTGTTTTCTCGAATACCTAAAACGTGACTGTTCGTGAGGATCTCTTTTCGAGATACCGGAAGAACTGCCAGGCTATGCGCTGCATTCATTCGGTTCGTCTGTTATCCATTCTCTAGCTATTTCTAGTAGAAATTGTTTGTATCTCGTTTTATTTTGTGAATTGCAGTTGCAGTAAATTTCGAATGCATTGAATGAAGCACGGTCGATGAAAAAGAAGACTACTTTTTTATGCCGTTTTAATTTTTTTCGAAGAACACTACTGTTCGCCGAATACTGGTCCACTCGATTGACTCTCCTTTCATGTATTTGTTATGATCTAGCGATGATGCGCGTAGGTTTAACTGTGGCTTTCCAGAGGACTTCATAGAGGCATCATGAATAGTAGATGTCGTACGCACTAGCCTTTTGACTTTTGATGATAAGAACAGTGGGTCCTGTCTGTAAAAACGTCCTTTCTCCTCTCCGAAGGCTCATTTCCTTTTAGTAGTTTCGGCAAGCCACGGTTTACCCTTATAGTAGCGCAGATCAGTGTTTTGTTTTCCAATAAGATTTCAGCAATAGACGCTCTGTTGTAGTAATTATCCCGGTAAACGTTATGCCGAGAACGAAGATAAGGCTGTAAGACAGATAATATAGGTTTCTAGTAACAATTTGCCTTCACCCGAATGGATATTGAAAAACATCTTCACCGAAATATATCCTATATTTAGTTACCATTGCCGGATTATAAGTTCTATAGTTGATATATCCTCACCATGGTATCGTTGCTTCATCAAGTAAAAACTGCCGTTTAAGTATATATACACAAACACTGAAATTTTCGCATAAAATAATCCAAAAGATGTCTAACTTTGTGAAGTCTGACTTAATTGGACATATAATAGCCTGTAAATTGTGCCTAAGATGAAAAAGTGTAAGGATTCGCTCGAGCCTTATTCTTGTCACAGTATAACTGTAAACAAAAATAAACTTGTGAACGGTCAACAATATGTTAATGTCTTCCTTTTTGAAACTTACTGTCCGAGTACAACTTGACTGATCTCGACGAATTTTTGTATAAGTCAGAGAGTGTAATTCTCCCTGTTTTGTATACGGTCGATCACAAACGTACGACTCTATATTGGATAGTGTGTTCTTTGTTTACATGACGTACTTGCATTGTATGTTTAAACAGACTGTTAATATAACACCCGCGCGTTAATTAACACTGAACCACCGACAGTTGAGACGAACGTCTACCGAAACCAGTCAAAATTACTGGTCTTTAAAAAATGCGTAATAATAGAATATTTTTATGTTTGTTGACTCATTAGTTTCTCACAGAAGGAATTCAATGTTATGTAGTACATTTTTGGTATTACATGTTAACCGATTTGAGACCGTGTTCCCTGAATGAGGATCGGAACATTTCATTTGTACATTAGCTTCTCGTGTGATTCCATCGCTGATTTTACATTTCCGACGGAATTTTCAGTGGCATCTGCTAGTTGAAACGTAAATTCACCTTTCATAATATTTTTTTCGGCATATCCTGTCGGACAGAGTACGTCTTTGAAAATATGATGAAGCGGTAATCTTCCACGACTAGACCGTTCTTGTATTTTTTCCCGACCGGTTCCGTCTGCGGCGATTTCATTTCGATGATCTCCTAGTATACTTTCATTTTCATCCTCAGAACTCGAAAGCTCTCGAACACATCCTCTTCTACGTAAATTCGAAATATTTTCAAATTCGCTATCACTTTCCGTGGACTCCCGAGCATTTTCTTCGTCCAAAAGCTCATCACCATTATTCTCAGTATCGAAAAGTTCATCGTGAATACCGCACAGTTCGTTTTCAATCTCTTCTGGTCGCCTTCAATGGTCATAGAGAGTTCATCATCGTCCTCGATATCAGAGCATTCCATCGGTGTATCATCGTTCAGTTTTTCCAATGATTCAGAGATTTTAAATCGTTTTTCCATTTTCAGGACTTGTAAAAATAAAATAAAACCAGCGATTACATGACCTTTATATTTGTATTCATTTTCCTCATCGCCTC
>CM068313.1:59738876-59746376 GCA_034766995.1 Acanthacorydalis orientalis
ATTATCGGTACGCTTTTAGTACAAAATTAGATATTGTGCACGATGCACCGACGGTATGCTTTTTTAATATATATGTAAATATGTCACGCTGACCGGTTTAAGACACAGTATTAAAGTTAATTAACCTCGTTTGTATTTAAAAAAAATAATGCGGATACAATTTCATAAATGATCACTACACAATATGTATCTAATAGTGTCATGTGTGCTTATATAAAGATTGCACGAGTCTAACTCGTGATCGACTGATAAAGGGTTTTCTGAAGTTAAGACTCATGATTCACGCACGAGGAGTTAAGTATAACATAAATAAAACAACATATTTGAAAATAGCTAATTTTTAACAGCGCTTTCAACGATCTACACGACATAATTTTATCACAGAATTAATAAAATAGGCAAACACATTATTAATTTCTTACGGATTCATTTTAAACTTATTATCGGCTAGGTTATAAAAAAAAATAACAACACCAATCGCACGTTCCACGTCGTCCCTCTAACAAGTACACTGTTCGTGTAATCGCTATATTTTATCTATTACATTCAGTGATTCAGGACATTCGATATAAACATCGAAATACTCCCTCCGCTGAAGTTATAAGAAAATTTAAACTTAGCGTAAATAAACGAAACATATATACAATAGAAAAACTGTTTTGAAATTTGTCTCGTCGATAAAAGAAATAAAACATAAAAGTAAACATTAACTAACCCTGTGAAAACAATTAACAATATATTATACTGATTAAATGTGTATAGAAATATACGGATTCGTATTTCTTTTTTAATTCAGTCTTTAATAACTAATTCTAATAATTTCCAAGCTCTCTCTACTTGGATCTGTGTAAAGTTTTGACTCCATAACGTACAAAAAACAATATTCGCGTCTTTCACGTGATCGCTATTACTAGGTTGTGCGGCTAAACGAGATCTAGCGTCGTCTTCGGTCAATTGATTTCGCTCGCAGAGCCTTCTGACAGCCTACGGCGTGGTCGAAAGGAAAAACAATCTATTACTTAAAATAAACACGATCGAAATACATATACAATAAATACCTCGTCGGGTGGTAAAATACACGTCCAAATTTCATGACACATAGTATTCCAGCCGGCTTTCATTAAAATAGCAGCTTCGACGATAATTACTTTATGATGAAACGTTGTATATAAATCTGATATTTTTTTCTGACATGCGACTTTAATAGCAGGCCATACGAGACTATTCAATGTTTCCAATTTTGCCTGAAAGAGATTTACACTGCCTTAATTTCATATTCCATGGGCAAAAATTTTACTGAAAATACATAATTTCTAAATTGTGCGATCCTTGAATCTAAAACGTATATTTCATCTTACTTTATCGTTGAAGACGATAGAGCCGAGTACTTTTCGATTTATCTCGCCGTTTTCACACAGAACGGTAGGACCGAACGTTTCCGCTATTAACTCGTGACACGACTCTCCTCGTTTATACAGATCGTGCGCCAATCTATCACAGTCGATGACCGCCGCTCCTAATCTGTTTAATCTGTTGCATACGGACGACTTTCCGCTCGCAATACCGCCTGTCAGACCGATTACATACGGTCTAACAGGTAAATCGCTTTTTAGTATAGGATCTTTTATCCTCGTGCCGAGCAAACGCATACGCATATTACTAGAACTTATCTTCTCCTCTTCACCTTCGTTAACATGCATACATTTCACTAACGGAACGGTGTGGACATCGAGAGTTCTAAGTCCTTTGGACGCACGCAATTCATTAACTTTTTTTCCTCCCGCTAAAGTTTCCTCGCTGACCGCTATCATCTGCGAACACAAGACAAAATATTATCGAAAAAAATATATTTCCTACGAAAACACACATATACGTTCGAGCCTAAATATTTATCGGTGCACGGATACGACAGTCGTACCGTTTCGAACGCTCGTCAACGCTTCGTTCGTTTCTCGAGCTTTATGTTTTTTACCTGAAACGACGGATCGTCTTTAGTAGGTCCGAACGGATCTTGTATCGGAACAACATCGTGAATCGTAAAAGGATCGATGTCTTCGAGATAATTTTTAACTTTTTCTATTCGTTGCGAACACGGTTGAATGAGCTCCCAAAGTGTTTTCGCTTAAACATAGAAGGCAGATTTACAAAACAGAAACGTGACAAAAATAACAGTGCTCGAAAGCCGTTTATCGTTCTTTTTTGTTAATCGTATAACTATCGATTTTTAATTCGAAACGTACTTAGTATCATGTTGCTGTCGGTCACGCCGACGGTAAGACGTTTGTTCGTTTTCAACAGGGCTTCGTTTAAAAGAATTTTATGTCCGTTATGTAGTCGATCGAACGTTCCGCCGAGCACTACGTTGTTGTACACTTTAAGAGTTCTCTGCTCGTCGTGACCGAGTTTATTTTCGATATCGTCCGCTTCGGGCAGAGTTATAACCGGACAATTTTTGACGATATTATCGATACATTTCTTCAATGCTTTTAATTCGTTTTCTTCGTAGTTCTTATCGAACAATAAAATATCGATTCGGTGTTTGGTTCGGACTGTTAACTGAGGATTTTTAATCGTCGACAATAGCACTCTGACGTCGAGACTTTGACAGTGAAGCGAAGCCTAAATCGATAATTAAATTATACTAATTTTCAGATATTCGTATCGCTGTAAAAAAAATACTTTCACCTCATAATATATAGAATTCAACAGCTGACTGTGAAAAAGCAAAGGTGTCTGAGATACATTTGACTTATTACTGGGATTCCATTGTATGTACAGTGTTTTGTTTACATATTGAAGAACTGATTGTAAAATTCCGCTAATTCTTGCTGGATTTGACAAAATTAATAAGCCAGTTTTAGCCATGTTTTCCATGTACTAAGCCTTTCCGAGTATTGTCAACATTGACCCATCCAACCATAGATAAATACATCTGTACACGTTATCAATTATAACGTAGATAACGTAAAATATGTCTGTGCTGATTTTACTTATTTACAGCAACGCGTCGTGCGCATTGTCGTCACGTTTTTAAAATACATTTAAATATCGACGCAAAAATTAAATAGTGCATGTTTTTTACTGAATATGTTCGTTAAGTATTTGGAAATTTCAACAAATATAAATTATAATTCCTACAAAATTATTACTCGCCCTAAAAGCAAATAATTCGGTCACTACAGTAATTTTGAAATAGTGATTTTTTGTTCTTTTTTATACATATTTGTGCTTTTTTTCTTTCAGTCTAACCTGTACGTATTGACACGTTTATTTTATTCCATTTTTTTTGCTGGCACGATTAGAAACGATCATTTAAATCATTGAATAATTCCTGCAAATGAACAAAATGCTACTTGCAAAGAAGTTGAACTAAAGGTTATGAAAAGTGTGAACTAAACGCATACAGAATATTTTGAAATCTACATTTCTAGACAACATATTTATTTTCAAAGCTAAACAATTTATTTTAATTTATTTTTTTACCTTTCATACCAAATGAATATTAAACCACATACATTTACAAAATATTCTGTTTCCATTATCCATCATCTCCAAAACGCCAAGGACACTGTACCTTAGCGATTTCAGGACGACAGCATCGCCGTCGAAAAATTGGAATCTAACATTCGGATCAAGTAATAGAACAAAAACCATCACAACATCTTAAACTTCATTAAATAATAGCTATGATTAAAAACGATATGCACGTTTTTATTCAAAAAAATTCCACTTAATTAAATATATTTCATGCGAGTTTAAGATCGATATCTGATTAAACTTATACTATAATATATATATATGTAGATAAACCGATCGAAGAAGATACTTTATCGGATGTCGGTTCAACGTTAGAAGAACCGGTCACAATCGATCGTACGTCGTGATGTCCGAAATTGAAAACGAAAGGAATATTAAAAATTGTCCGATTCTGAAAATATCGCTGACGTCCGCTATGAAGAAAAGTCTGTCGTTCGATGAACGTTCGTAACGTCTGCAAACGTACATACAAAAAAACCGACATCGAGTCTTATACTTTTCCTGTAATTAAATTCCTTTTTAAGTACATTTGGTTTTTGTTCTACGAAATATAGTTAGAAATTTCAAGTTTACGTAGCGCTTAGTATTTTTCTAATTATATTTATTATTGCCGATTTATTATTATTGTTCAAAAACCTTTTTCACAAAATACCAGTGATGCTCTAAATGGGTTTTTTTTATTCTTAAAAAATATTGTTTAACAAACTATTTAATCAGAAAAAAATTAAAGAAATTAAAACAGTCTACACATAAAACAATTAAGAATAGGAACATATTTCATTCATATCAGTTCGATAAGTTTGAAATCGTTGTGCTGCGGTTCCGGTATCACGTTGAAATACTTTTTGTATTTCGGTGGATGTTCCCTGCCGCCGTAATGTCTCTGCACCCACGTGTGGTCCCAGTTTAAGTCGGGTCGCTCGCACGTAATCATCACCGTTCCCGCTTCGATGGCGAACAGCGTACCGTTTCGACCGAATCCGACCTGTAATCACCGGTTTGTTTTTTATATCGAATCATAATATTTCGATAGATTTGGCGTTCGACAGCTTAAATTTACATTTAAACCGGGATGAAACCTGAGATTCAGTTGCGTTGCAAGTATAGTCCCCGCTTGAACTTTATGGCCGTCCTGCACTCGCCAACCTCTGTGTTTGGCCCTTGCTTTACCGCTCGCACCGCAACTAGTTCCGGTCTTTTTGCTTGCTTCCCTTATATGTACTGAAAAAAGATAATAACAGTACAGACCTTTTCATTCGGCAATGAAAATTTAATTATAATAAAATGAAAAACGAAAATATAAAAGTATTTCTTATCGATATCAGTATGCACATACATATTTCGAACCGCACATATAAATGACTTCGGGTGGGTATATACACTAACGTTAATAAAAAAAAATCACACACACGCTCTCGTAATATACAATGATTCAAAAGATTAACAAAAAGTTAAGATGACAAGATCAGAAAATTGTGGAACAGAACCGCATTTTTCAAATTGGAAAAAAAAACGGATGTACACGTTCATATGTTTTCTAATATAATTAAGAATAATACATTTCTATAAAAATGTTTGTTGAAAGTTTTGTTTCGTAATTTTTCATGTTATAATTAACAAAAAAAAAGCTCGTACTGTAACGAGCGATAGAAGAAATATAATCGATAAGAAAACACGAACTTCATTATATCATAACATATATGAAGTAAATAAAACACAACAAAGGAAATATACGAAAATATACTTGTATGAAAATGCTCTAGAATTCAATATTAGTGAAATATAAGAACGCTCTGGAGGTGACAATGTAGGAGTTTTCATCGATTATTTTATAGGAAAGAAGTAATATATAACTTCTTTCCTGTAAAATAAGAATCAGTAATCGGAGAGTATATTAAATGAATAAAAAAATTTTTTATTCGTGCCGATCTACAAAACATTGAAAGCGTGTGCCTTTCAAAAAATATTTTCAAATCAAAGAATTGATGTTTGGTATGTGGTTACACAGTTTTCAGATTAAATACTTGCTATATCTATAGCAAGTGACAAACAGAACTACAGTGGGAGACATGTGAAAATTGTTACAGAAATGTAATAAATACTAAGTAAATTGTATAAATGAAGTAACGCGTAACTTCGTACGTATTGATTTTTAATTTTATTGATACAGTGTAAGAAATACACCGTACAAGTAATTAATTTCAAAATAAATACAGGTTAGTAAAGGTTGAAAAGAAAAAAATGTTTTCATGGATTCTGAAAACTTATTAAAATACTAACTCGAGCATACTCTTAAAGCAGACGGCTGTAAAAGTATACGTTTTGATGTATTTGCCACATTATAGATTAAATTTGACATAATTACAAGCGAAATCCTCAATATTTCTTCAACAAACAGCTCAACTTTCGAGGTTATACAAAAAATAAATAAATACCAGTACACACAAAAATGTCACAATTATATTAAACCTGTGACAATTAATATTTTGACATATAATATGCTGGACTTATAAAAGCATCATATGAACATTAACGTAGTGAAAGATTTAGACCTGGTTTATATCAGAATAGTAAATGGCAAAGTACGCCGGTAGAGTGCGTACCACGGTCTTACGTACAGGTCTGGCAACGACAGTATTGAAACGGTACCGAATTTTTTTTTGCACGAATTTTAGGTGGTGTTAATCGGCATATGATTTGTATCTGCTTATGTGTAGCTGTTCCTAGAGACCATCTGGTGCCGTGACAACAGCCAGAGTCTGTGTATTTCATTTCGATTCTTTCGATATCTTCTCTATCTATGTTGAGTCATCGTGCTTTCGTACTCAGATCCGGGAAAAGTCAAAAAACTCGGATATCGTTCTGGAAGGTGTCGCCCCTACCTTCCCCTACCCCCTCCCACAGTGCGGCCTGACTAGTGTCTTAGTTGATTTTCCTTTGACGGATTGGGACTCTTACGGGACTATGTTCCGGCGACGTAAGTTGGCTGGCTTTACGAGAGGCTTTGCCTTGAAGTAATATGGTTGCACAAATACGTTGCGACGTCTATTCCTCCCTATCCTCTTGTTCAAAGGGTTGACCTTTGCTCTGGGAAGTTGTTCGAGCAAGGGATTACCGCGCAACTCTAGTGTAAAATTTCCAGCTTAGATGTTCAATGTATTTGGCAACCATTGGCATGCGCGCCTTCTCATGTAGTGTTGATGTTGGATACCTGTACGGTTTGTCTAGCGCCATCTTTAAGATCTTATTTTGCACCTTTTGCAGACTGGAAATGTTTGTGCGTTAATGGGTGAGGCGTATGTGAAGATTGGTCTGATCGCCAATTTGTAGATCTTGATTTTATTGTCTCGACTCAGACCGCTCCTAGCCAAGAGCGGGTAAAGCTCGTCCAGGGCAGTATACGCTTGTTTGCGTACGCATGCGATATGTTGGTTGTATCGTAGTCTTCAGTCCATGCGTACACCCAGATATTTGACGGAATCCTTCCAGGTCACCTCGGTGTCGTCAATGGTTAGGCACCGAGGATTATTTCTTCTTGTCCTAGAGAATATTATACTCTCCGTTTTGGCTGCATTTATTTTTATTTTTCATTTGGAGAAGTGTGAGGACACTTCATCCAAGGCTTCCTGCAGCCAGTTAACGGAGTCATCTAGGGACCTGGTGTTGGCAAAGATGGCGGTATCGTCAGCATATAGAGCCAGTTGGACACCCCTGAGACGCGGGATGTCGTTGATGTAATAGCTGAATAATAGTGGCCCGAGCAGCGACCCTTGCGGGACTCCTGCTGCGACATTCTTCTGTGTGGAAAGTTATCCGTTCATTTCGACACGGAATGACCTGCCTCGTAGATAATTGTCAACAAGTCGTACGATGTAGAGAGGGACTTTGTATCGCATCAGCTTGTAGACCAGGCCGCCATGCCACACCGTGTCGAAGGCTTTCTCGATATCGAGGAGTACCATT
>CM068313.1:59751376-59808876 GCA_034766995.1 Acanthacorydalis orientalis
GGCATTTTCACCGTGGACGTGTTTGGTTTTGTCGCTGATTTTAGTGATTGGCCAGGGCGTTCATTCACTTTTTAATATCTTGTAGATTGCATCTTCGCATATAAAATACATAACGTACATACGAGTGCGTATTAAATACAAAATATATCAACGAAATCATTAATTGTAGCGTATGTGAAAACGTTGCTATTAAATATTTAGTTCTCTCGTTACAGACATAGTGCAGTATTTTAATGTATTAAAAATAATTTGTCAGACGTATCGCTCGTTATTATTCATTCGATTTGTCCGAACAGACTTTACAATGGATGCGGTAGCCTTCGTGAAGATACGTTTGGATTTTTCATCTCTAGCTTCACTCGCAACGCAAACAAATATCGAACAGATCCACGATATATATAACAATTTGAAGGAAAAGAATTTTACTATTCCACCGTTCGAATCGTCGAAGGACGACGGTATCTCGGCTGAGCTCAGAAAGTCTGCCAATCGACGTTATGTCGAGAAGATGATGGACAATCGAACGTTGTGCATGTACAATGAAAGTATCGCATACGCAGAATGTGTCGGTAACACCGAGAATCTCAGTATAGCGTTTGCGAATCGATCGGCTTTGTTGTTTGAATTGGGATATTTCGAGGACTGTATAAAGGTGAGTTTTAATTTTACCGTACAGAAAAATATATGCGTATTTGAAAACGTGCGTTAAAACGCTCGGTTTTCGCCTACGGTAATACGACTGTTGTTTTTCATACCTTGTACGATTCGGATTTCCGACCAGGATATAAACAACGCGAGGCGTTACGATTATCCGACGCATCTGTTACCGAAACTCGAAAAACGCTACGAACGAGCGACAGCGAACCGCGGCGAAAGTAAAAAATTCGTGTTTCACAGAGCGATTCCGAATATCGCGTCGCCGCCGCATAAATTGTTGAGGCACGTCTCGGAAGCGGTGGACGTGGTGTTCGACGATACTGTCGGTCGGGACGTGATCGCGACGAAAGACATCGGCGTCGGCGACGTTCTGGCTGTAGATTATCCGTACGTGAAATACCTGTTTCGAGCGGGTCGTTATGAATTTTGCGCCAATTGTTTCGAGAAAGTGTTGACGCCGATACCGTGTGATCGATGTCGCGACGCGATGTTCTGCGACGAGGCTTGCAAGAGCGACGCGTCGAACGAAGGAATCCACAGGTACGTGTGCGGGTCGTCGACTTGTATGGACGAACACGACGATAGCATCGTGATCCCGTTTTACGCCGCTCTAAGAGATCTGCACGACATCGCGACCGCCAGGAAGGAGGGAACGCGATCGCACGTCGACGAAAGCGTCGAAGTGCACGGGCTCACGATCAGGGACGGGATCATCGTTCACGACGCCGAGCCGAACCTGCCGGTTTATTCGGACGGCGAGACTAGAGAAACGCTTTTGAGAAGCTACGGCTGCACCATCGCTCTATTGGCACGAACATTCGAAACGAAGAGCCCCGGTTTCGACTATTTACGTCGTTATTTCGGCGACGAAGAACTAATCAGCAAACTGATCGAATTCACTTACAATCACATGTCAGCATTCAATCCCATGAAAGTATCAACGTTGAGCGGTGAAAGTACGTATAAAGTTTTATTTTTGACAAAATAATTTCAGTGTTCGTCGCGCGGACAGAATAAATATGTAAAAGTACTGACGTGCGCGCGGTGTCGTATATACACACATATAAATTACTGTTCTAGGAATTGGACCCGGGATGTTTCAGTTCTGTAAGCTGATAAATCACTCGTGCTTCTCAAATGTCGTTCTGGTCTATTACGGGTCGGCGATCGTGTTACGTTCCATGCGTCCGATAAGACGAAACGAGTCGATATTATACAGTCATGTGTAAGTATCGTCGGTCGACGTTTCGACAAAATATCGTAGCGGTCACGTAGGTTGTGATCGCAGACACGGTACGCGTTTCGAGGACGGATAAAAATCGCTTCCGGAACGCGCGTCATCGGCGAAGATAAAAAATAAGCGATCGTTTAGAATTTTACGATCGTGCGGTGTCGACGTATTCGCAAGAGTGAATATAATCGTAGTACTACCGACTTCGTACACTCGAAGTCGGTTCCTTCTCGACGGTCGAATAAGCCTTCGTGACGTTCGTACTCGATAGAAGCGTACGACGTGTTCGCTGTGTAACGGCGATTGTATCCGTTTAACGAACGCCGCTTATTCTACCGTGAGCCGAGATTAAACGTTTTCGACCGATTTAATTCGATCGTCGGTTCACGGTTCTAAATGTCGATTTCGGTAACGCCTGTTCCTCTAACGAACGACCCGTCTGTCGAACGTAAACCGTGTAAGATGGTAGTTCGGTTTTCGCACGCTATATGAGGCGTAGACACACTGTTGTCACGTTACGAAACGTAACTTCACTTCATGTGTTGCACGGTGCCAGACTATCGTTATGCGCTGTCGCGTTTTGTGTTTATGCATGCACTGTTGCTGTCATATAACGGTTTTTGCAAATAGTTTTTACAAGTAACGTTGCAATAAAAAATGTTTCAATAAATAACAACGTTGATAATTTATTTTAGAGTTATTTTTATATCTGGAAGAACCGAATTGTTTCACTGTGTTATACAAAGTTATATACTATTGTATTGTGTATATATTGTTATATTGTAGTCCGTCGATCACGTAGAAAATGTTTTGTGTATAAACATTTTCGGTAACAATTAAATTGAAGGATTTTTGTGAAAACGCACTTTAAAAATTCAAATTTTTTTACTAAATCGATTGATTACAATGTAAAACGTGTTTTTAAGTCGGGGGGAGCAAGGATTTTGCAATAAATAATGACAATGCGCGGAATAATGGCAGACAGGCGAGTCCGGCGAATATCTAGTTTCATTAGGTTTCTTACACGAACTTTTTCGCTTTTAAATGTAGCAAAATGTATTTACAAGCGATTATTTTTTGCAAAAGCACCCACAATTATCGGTAAAAACCGGTAATTTTTCAATGGAAAAGCGTTTTTTTTTTGCGATAAAAAAAGACCATTTTTGCAGTTCGTGCCTTCTGTCTGTTTTACATTACAATCAATCGATTTAGCAAAAAATTTGAATTTTTAAAGTGTGTTTTCATAAAAGTCCTTAAACTGAACTGTTACCACCTTCTCCTTACAGATCTCTGGCGAGCAACAGTTTAATTTCTAATCTAAACTTGTTTTTTTTTTACATGTGTACATTTCACGTACAATACTATTTATTCAGGTCTAAACGTATAACTTACTTTTTATAAACAAATAAGTATGGTTCGTTTATTAGTTAAATAAAATACAAATAAAAGAATACTATATATTTACTAGTTAAATAAAATAAAGAAAACATATACTATTTTCAACTAATCTCGAACACTTCAAACTGAAGTGTCGATTGACAACCGAGTCAAAAGTGTTGTCACGTCGTGAAACGTGTGCAGATGCACACGATACCGTTCGTTCGTATACCGAAATGTTTGTTTTTACAGCTCTTGTGACTACATAAACGTTCCGAGGCCGCTGAGACAGGCAAAACTGTACGAAAGATTCAAATTCAAATGTGACTGTGACCCTTGTTTGGAAGATTGGCCGACGGTGGATTTTAAAGGAATTAATGCCGCCCAGTTGTTATCAATAAAACGACAATTTGAAGTCAACCGAGAAGATATTCTATTCGAACGACTTTCTAAAAAGTTAAAAAAACACATTCGAACAGGGCCCGTCGATCGCGACATACTTTTGATTTTATCTCATGTTATGAGATTTCTTATAGGAATGGGTAACGATAATTTATTTCCATCGATTTCGAAATGAGCATTCAATAAAATACTTTTAAAATTAATTTTTTTTCTTTCACGTACAATTCATTTACATGTAGATATTTTCTCATAGTATTGCGTGAGAAATGATATCAATAAATTTCTTTTTAAATTGAATCTGTAGTTGTTCTTCTTCGACCGGTCAACCGTTGTTCCTCATCTTTCGCTAAATACGATCTTCGGCGATGGCCGAAAATTCGATCGTAAATTAGGTTCGTACGAGGTTACCGGACCGGAGAGATTCGATTCCGACGACGTGACTTCGTATCGGTCCGACGGACGTATTCGTCGAGCAAGATCGACCCTCTGAATTATCAGACAGCAATTCAGGATGTTTGTACCGATCGTATTGGTTCCGACAGTCCTGATCTTGTAAAAGTAGGCGCGTTACTGCACCCGTGTTTTGCCTCCGTGCCGGTAAAGAATGAGCTCCTGCTGCTAAAAAAAAACTCATCGACCGTAGGAAGGATTTTGTATTAACTGTGTTTGATTCAGAGGTGTGAATCTCGGCTGACTTGTATAAAGCACATGCTTTGCACGTAGCAAGAGTTCGATAATGCTGGGAGCGTGCTCGACATCGGGGGCAGGTAAGAGTCGCGGTCGATGTCATTCAATTCGAATTGTTGCGTTCACGATCGGAGGTACGTGTACCGCTAGCACGTTCTCCTGGACACAAGTAAATTCCGCGCACACGTGCGAATAAATAAATATACAGAAGAGTCGCGGTTTAGAGAATCGATTAATGCACAGACCGTTCACTCTAGGCGAGATCGTGCACTCTTGTGCGGTGTATTTACTCACAAAAGGCATATGATTGTTTTTGAATGTTTATTGCAATAATTTAAAGTTTACAAAAGAATATAGATAGAACAACTTTGTTGTTTACTTAGATTTTTGTAGAAATAAAGTTACTTTCATTCGTTGTGTTTTATTTACTCCTAGTTGTACTAATTTGTGAAGTTATGCGAGTTCACTACGGACTAGTTGCAGACAATAGCGACAACCACGCCGGTGAAAGTAACAGGAACATATGAACGTGCTATTTAGTTTTGCGAACTTAAATAGATGGCGTTAGTTGTTCGATTTATAAGTCATTTATGTATCGCTTTACTATTGGTAGAGAACATGAACATATAAATGCTCTCTTATTGGTCGAACAAAAATTGCATTCGTACCAAAACGATGTTTAAAGTTTCATCTGTTTAATATTGTTTATTATCGCTGTTTGCACATATTGTGAGAATGAATTTTGCTCGGCGTACCCGTTACACTTGTGTTGTCCCGAGGGATAAATTATTTCATTGTCTAAGGACGAAAAGCAGGTGAGTTATATTTTAATTTTATTAACTTTCATTGTTAATAGTTATTTATGTGTAATAGTTAATTATACTTGTATTGTAGAGCACGATTATGGCTTTAAGCAGTAGGAATTGGTGAAGAACATGCTGATGCAGCATCTAACATGATGAGATTGTGCATGTGTTTAAAACATGTGATTTTACCAGTTCTCTACAAAACCGCTTAAATAGATCAGCTGTCCCCTCTTTGTGCTTGGAGAGACAGGTATAAAATGTTTTTTTATTTGTTAACATAATTTACATTTGTTAAAAATAAATAGTGGTTTATTAGATATGGTTTTGAAAAATAACAATTTTTCAAAATCATGTCACGTGAGATACAATGATCCGAAAGTACCAAATTTGTTTTTGGGTAGCGATAAACATTTGTATAATAAGTGCCATTTAAGTTTTAGTCAGCGCCTGCAGTGTTTCCAACAAACAAGTACGATGCAAACACCGATTGCTCCTACCATTGCAGATGATATCGATCTGCCAGTAAATGTAAGTATTCACAACTTTAATATTATTATTTATACTATAATTTATTTTGTGAAATTATGAAAAATTCTATTATAATCACTCAAATTGTAGCCACCATCTGCAATGTCTCTGTTATTATTTTGAATGAAAACACTGATGATATAAGTTAATTTAGTAATTCAAAACAGTACAAAGTTATATGGTATAATATATGTACATTTTGGATCGCAACTTTGGAGGAGCCGTCAGAAATTGACACACTCCGTACAAACTCGATTGAAACGAGTGACAACAACGAAGCAACGCCTTTAGTATCTGTTCCTTTTAAAAAATCTCGTGTAAGTAGTTGTTATTCTTTATCATGATTTAAACATCTGACGTTCAAAAATCTAGTAATTTTATTTATATTGTAGAAACCAACACTAATATATCTTTGAGATATTAGGGAACACATGCCGAACACGTCGAGTACAGATACATTTATGAAGATTTTAAAAAAGAAACAAAAATATATCTGTACTCTGAAACGTGTTTGTGCAGAAAATAGAAAAATATAAAGGCGTTGTTACGAAGCAGTGCAGACCACTTGGATTTAGTTTTCAAAGATCTTCCTGCCACAGCCCGAATCTTATTGGCCTCATAGTTATTAATTTTCCAAATGAATAAATATTTACATTGTTTATAAATTAATAAACAAGTATATTTTTTATAGCTTCGTGTTCAACTAGACAATTAGACAATTACAATCAACTAGACAATTTCAGGCAGATGATGTACAGAAGAAGAAAAGTTGTTGTGTTTGTCTTTCCGGAAAAGAAGCCCAAAAGGTTATCATTTATTACGGAAATGAATTGTTTTACCATCGATCAATACTTTAAGGAGTCTATTGAGATTGATCCCTTTGAAACCAGGTGTGAACGACTACATCATGTCGTACCTAAGCATGATCAGTAATTTGAAGACAACGACAACTTCTGTTCATAAATGATGAAATGTCAATTCGTGAGGGGTTGTCGTATGACCAACATACCGATAGAATTACTGGGCATGCTGACATGGACACCGGATTCATAGGGAAGGAATATGCAAATAGCATTTTGGTTTTCACGTTGTAAGGTGTGAGACGTAACTGGAAGCAGCCGATTGCCTATTACTTTCGTCAAAATTTAACTTCAGATCATTTATCACGAATGATCATGGAAGTTATTTGGCGAGTAGAGTCAACTGGATTTCGAGTTGTGTGCACGGTTTGAGACATGGGATCCAATAACATGAAAGTATTAAAATTCTCAAAATTGAAAAAGACGATCCTTTCCTTTGATTTAGAGCAATTTTTAGTGTTGAGTTGAATGTTCTTTTCTTTGTATTTGTTAATAGTGTTTAGTTATTTGTTTTAAATATTTTTTTAAAAATAAATGAATTACATAAATAACTTTTCATCTTTTTTTGTGCTTTGTAAACAGCATCATACAATAGCATGATTGCAAAAAAGTTGAAATTATTTAAAATTTATTTACATCCACTCAAAAATGTTTAATTTTAACACAATTCTATAATAGTTTTAAAGTAATGAATTTCGTATTTTATATCCAATTCATTTCTTTAAAATTATAAAATGTGTTTAAATTAAAAATTTCTGAATGGGAATGTACACTAGTGTTAATATTCAAATTTGAAGTATTCAAACCTCCCGCACAAATATCGTGCGGACAGTGCCATCTAATTAAGTCCGCAAAATTAATACCCCGCACCCCCCAGTCTATCATTTTCATGCCATAGATTTTTAACCCGTACCTTGTCATCTAAACATACTTTATTTATGGCGACTACTATGTGAGTGTGCGCGCGCAAGTGGGTGTGCGTGTATATATATATATATATATATATATACATCATACACATGCATAGAATGATATGTGATCTTTATTCCCGTCGAATACGGTCAATTAGACTTTTTGAAAATTTTCCTAGGCAGCAAAGTCAAGATTATGACACATGACAGTACTACACGTTGTTAGACAAAACACGTTACAGTCTAGTTTTGAAAGGGAGCCAATCCCCAGGAACGACAGAACAACCACATGTTTACAGAGACTTAAACACTGTCAGCCAAACCAAAAACTGCTTAAAAAAACATAGAATGATAGAATGTTTCAAAAATGAGTGCACTAAAGTTTATAGCACAATTCTATGTGTACAAATAAGAAATTACGTTGTAGCATGTTTTTTAACGTACCGTTCTCCCATTATGTCCATTTTAATAATTAGACAGTCGTAACACTACGTTGTATGTACCTTTTATACCCAAATTCATCATCTTAATTTTACAGACTTAAATATTTTGGTTACATAATTGTTAATGATTGTACATTTTTGCCCGCCAGAGTTCAAAAAGATGCTATTGTTGTTGCTATCTATCTCGATAAATAATTTAAAAAATATAAAAGTTATTGTAATAGTGGAATAGAAGCAAAATTTTCCGCTGTTTTCATATATGTGAATGAAAGTCGTCAAGTATGATATTTCAGAGAAAGAAATTCATTTATACACAAGCTTGTTTACGAGGGTGGTCCCAGAAGTACCCGACCCAACAAAGAAAACACAAAAATTTTGGAAAAAATGTATTTATTTTTCAACATAATCTCCTTTCACCTCTATACACTTTTCCCAGCGATGTTCAATAAGACCGATACCCTTTTTATAATAAGAACTGTCTTGCTCCTCAAAATACCCATTAACTGCCGACATCACTTCTTCATCGTTGGGAAATCTTTGACCACTGAGCCATTTTTTCAAGTTTGGGAACAGAAAATAATCCGAGGGGGCTAAATCTGGCGAATAGGGTGCATGTGGTAGCAATTCAAACTTTAATTCATTAATTTTGGCCATTGCAATAACGGATTTGTGAGCTGGTGCATTGTCTTGATGAAACAACACTTTCTTCTCAGCCAAATGCGGCCGTTTTTGCTTGATTTCTTCGCTCAAACGTTGCAATAAGTTCGCATAATACTTGCCGTTGATAGTTTTTTCCTTTTTCAAGGTAGTCAATGAAAATTATCCCACGCGCATTCCAAAAAACCAACGCCATGACCTTGCCTGCAGATGAAACGGTCTTCGCTTTCTTTGGAGTCGGTTCTCCCTTTTCAGCCCGTTATTTTGATTGTTCTTTTGTCTCGGGTGTGAAGTGATGGACTCATGTTTCATCCTTGGCTATGAAACGGCGCAAAAATTCTGCTTTGTTGCTGTGAAACTTCGCTAAACACTCAATTGAAAAATCTTCACGACACTGTTTTTGCTCGAGTGTGAGCAAACGCGGCGCCCATCTTGCACACAGCTTTCTCATGTCCAAATTTTCAGATAATATGCGATGTACCGCACTTTTTGAAATGCCTACTATATCTGTTAGCTCGCGCACTTTCAGTCGACGATCATCCAGTACCGTTTTGTGGATTTTCTTCGCCATTTCTGGAGTCGTCACCTCATTTGGTCGACCACTGCGATGCTCGTCTTGACAGCTCGTACGGCCTCGTTTTAACTCTGCTACCCAATATTTCACTGTTGTAAACGAAGGAGCAGACTCACCCAGAGTAGAATCCAGTTCAGCTTTTATATTGGTTGGGCTGAGGCCTTTCAAATAAAAGTATTGTATCACGTAACGATGACCAATTTTCTCCATTTTTACAAATTCACTGAAAACGTTCACTATTGATGGCTGCCAAACAAATAATAAACAACGTGGCGTTCTCAAACTTGAAACATGTGCTTTATAGATTGTGTACTTTCTAATACAGTGATATTTTTCAAACAACTACCGCCATCTCTAGGTCAGGCCGGGTACATCTGCGACCACCCTCGTAGAAATAATAAAATACGCAACTTCGAACAGACACGTTTTCAAAATTGTATGTTTGGATTTACGAATAATTTGTACGATAGCACTAATGTTTATCTTTCATTTGAATGTAAAGTCGTAGGGATATGAACAAATTGGTAAGTCGTGTCAGAGAAGACGCGTGCAAGGTAGTTTAAACAATCGAGTTACTGAATACACCGTGATTGGGACTGGTGCATTTTTCGAAACAATATCATTTCGTGTCATTTTCGCACATAGAAAATCACGACATGTACGCCATATATTTTAGTGTACTCATTTTAAGTACATTTTCACTGAAAGTAAGTTAGTTGTAATATAATAGAAACAAAAGTTTACGGCAAGTCACGAGTTTGTTAGTTGAAAATCACTAAGATAAGAAAAATATATCTATTTTAAGTGAAAAAAACGTGTTTTTAGTGATAATTTCACTGAATGTATGGGGTGATGCACACATGTTTCGTTTTATTTCATTAAAAGTAAGTTAGATGTATATAATAGAAACAAAAGTTTACGGCAAATCTCGAGTTTGTTAGTTGAAAATCATTAAAATATAAAAAATATCGCTATTTTAAACGAAAAAAACATGTTTTTAGAGATAATTTCTCTAAATTTATTAATAATGTATGCATATTTCGTGTTATTTCACTAAAAGTAAGTTTGTTGTATATAATGGAAACAAAAGTTTACGGAAAATCTCGAGTTTGGTATTTGAAAATCACTAATACATGAACAATATGTCAGAATATTGCTATTTCGAGCGAAAGAAACGTGTTTTTAGTGATTATTTCACTAGATATATGGGTAATGCATGCATATTTCGTGTTATTTCACTAAAAGTAAGTTAGTTTTATAGAATTGGAACAAAAATTTACGATAAATATCGAGTTTGTTAGTTTAAAATAACTAATATATGAAAAATATTGCTATTTAAGCGAAAAAAACGTGTTGTTAGTGATAATTCCACTAGATATATGGGTAATGTATACATATTTCGTGTTATTTCACTAAAAGTAAGTTAGTTGTATATAATGGAAACAAAAGTTTACGGAAATCTAGAGTTTGGTTGTTGAAAATTACACAAATATGAAAAATATTTTAAGTGAAAGAAACCTGTTTTTAGTGGTAATTTTACTGGGTATATGGGCAATGTATGCATATTTCGTATTAATTCACTAAAAGTAATTTAGTTTTATAGAATAGAAATAAACATTTACGATATATATCGAGTTTGGTAGTTGAAAATCACTAAAATATGAAATTTATGTGAAAATATTGCTATTTTAAAGGAAAAGATCGTGTTTGTAGTGTTAATTTCACTGGATATACGGGTAATGTACGCATATTCCGTGTTATTTCACTAAAAGTAAGTTAGTTGTATATAATAGAAACAAAAATTCACGGCAAATTTCGAGTTTGGTAGTTGAAAATCTTTGAAATATGAAAAATATCGCTATTCAAAGCGAAAAAAACTTGTCTTCATTGATAATTCATCTGGATATATGGGTAATGTATGCATATTTTGTGTTATTTCACTAAAAGTAAGTTAGTTTTATAGAATAGAAACATACATTTACGACAAATATCGAGTTTGGTAGTTAAAATCTCTAAAATATGGAAAATATCTCTATTTTAAGCGAAAAAAACGTGCCTTTAGTGATAATTCCACTGGATACATGTTTAATATATGCACATTTTGTGTTATTTCACTAAAAGTAAGTTAGTTTTATAGAGTAGGAACAAAAATTCACTGGAATATCCTGAGTTTTTAGTTGAAAATCACTAAAACCTGAAAAGTATGTCAAAATATCGCTATTTTAAGTGAAAAAAACTTGTTTATTTGTGATTGTTTCACTGGATATATGAGTAATGTATGCATAATTCGCATTAATTCACTAAAAGTAAGTTAGTTTTATAGTGCAGAAATAGAAATTTATGACAAATACCGTGTTTGGTAGTTGAAAATCACTAAAATATGAAATTTATGTGAAAATATTTCTATTTTAAGCGGAAAAAAACTTTTTTTTATTGATATTTTCACTGGATATATGGGTAATGCACGCATATTCCGTGTTATTTCACTAAAAGTAAGTTAGTTTTATGGAATAGAAACAAAAATTCATGATAAGTATCTAGTTTTATATGTTAAAGTATCTAATTTTTATATGTTAAGATAGAATGTGGAATTATCGCTATTTTAATCCGGAAAACACTGGTATTTATTGATTATTTTAGTAAATATAGGATATTGTTGCGTATTTTTGTTATTACATTAAAAGTTGGTAACTTTTACGGAATAGGAACAAAAATTCACGATAAATATCGAGTTGTATATGTTATAATCGATGAAATATGGAATTAAGACAAAATTTTGTTACTTTAAGCCTGAAAAAAAGGGTTTTTATTAATTATTTCACTAAATATAGGATACTGTATGCGTATTTTGTGTTATTTCGTGCTATTTCGCATTTTGCATGTTATTTCATTGACAGTAAGTAACTTATATCGAATAGAAACAAAAATTCATTATAAATATCGAGTTTTATATGTTGAAATCGATAGAATATCGAAAATAAGACAAAATGTAGCTATTTTAAGCTATTATTTCACTAAATATCGGATACTGTATGCATATTCTGGTTATTTCATTAAAAGTAAGTTACTTTTATTGGATATAAACAAGAATTAATTATAAATATCGAGTTTAATATGTTGAAATCGATAGAACATGGAAAATATGACAAAATATCACAATTACAGGTGAAAAAAACGTTTTTTTTTTTTTTGAAAAGTCGTGAATTTTTGAAACTTTTTATTTAATTTCGGTAGAATTACATTAAATTTATTGAAAAAACACAATATTTAAGGCCGGTGTTTCTAAATTTTAGTAAAAACACTTCCATATCACATTATTGTCAATATAGCACCAAATCAAAATATTTCTAACAAATGGACTTATTTTAACAACGAAAAATCGTATATTTAGCTATTTTTTTGTTTAATTTCCTTTGAATTAAATAATTTGAAAAAAACAATATTTACGGCCTGTATTCGAATTCCTGTGAAATAAACAATTTCATATCACAATATTGTCAATATGGCACCAAATCGATGTATTTTTAACAAAATATACTGATTTCAACATCGAAAAGTCGTGTCTTTAAGTATTTTCTTGTTCAATTTTCGTAAAATTACATTAAATTTTTGAAAAAACACAATATTTACTAGCTGTATTCGAATTCTAGTGAAATAATCACTTTCATAACACAATATTGTCAATATAACACAAAATTTACGTATATTTATAACATAATGGACTGCTTTAACATAGAAATGTGGTGAGATAAAAAAAATAAAAAATTTTCTCAAGTCAGTGGGACTCGAACCAGGGACCGCGAAATAGATACTTTGATGCACCATGCGTTCTAAACCTGGGAAAGTGCCGTCAGTGTTAATACACTGACGGCACATTAAAAAAGTGATTAATATTACTTTTTTAATGAATAATATTAACATTTAGTAACTTTTTACATTAGTGAGTATTTCAAAAATTAAAAAAAAATAAAAATTTTCTTCAAGTCAGAGGGACTCGAACCCAAGACCGCGAGATAGATACTTCGATGCACCATGCATTCGAACAAGGGTATGTGCCGTCAAAGTATTAATCGGTTTGTTAATGAAAAATATCAATAATTAGTAATTTCTTTATCATTCTCGAGTATTTCGACAGATTAAAAAAAATAAAAATTTTCTCAACTCAGTGGGACCAGAACCTGGGACCGAGAGTTCGATACCTCGGATGCACTATACGATCGAACTTGTGAATGTACCGTCAGTGTATTGCTTTGTTCATGAAAAATATTAATAATTATTAATTTTAACATAATAGACTGCTTTTAACAAAGAAAAGTTATGAGTTGAATTATTTTTATGTTCAATTTCCGTAGAAATACATTAAATTTATTGAAAAAAGTTAATATTTACGGCCTATATTCGAATTCCAGTGATATAAATACTTCCATATCACATATATTACTAATATAACACCAAATGAAAGTATTTTTAACATAATGGACTGCTTTTAATATAGAAAAGTCGTGAATTAAATTATTTTTTTTTCAATTTTCATAGAAATTCATTAAATTTTAAAAAGCATAATATTTACGGCCTGTACTTGAATTCCAGTGTTATAATCGCCTCCTCATCCTTTGTATTGTCAATACTGCGCCAAAACGACGTATTTTTTAACATATTGTACCAATTTTATCATCAAAAAGTCGAATTTTGAACTATTTTTTGTTAAATTTTCGTAGAATTGCATTAAATTTATTGAAGTACACAATATTTGCGGACTGTATTCGAATTCCAGTGATATAATCGCCCTCATATCATATATATTGGCGACCCTACACCTAAACAACGTATTTTAACAAAATGGGCTACTTTCAACATCGAAAAGTCGCACTCCGATTGAATTTTTTGTTCAATCATCGTAGAAACTCAACAAATGTATTAAAAAAACGCGATACCTTTGGACCACCTTTAAATTCCAGCTAAACAATCGCTTCCATATCGAATATACTGACAATATTGTGACAATATGACCTACTATCAACATAATGTGCTACTTTTCACATCAAAAAGTTGGACTATGATCGAATTTTTGGTCCAATTTTCGTTGAAACTTTTGAAATATATTAAAAAAAATGGTAGGTAGTGTCGTAATCACCACAGCTGAGGTTTTGGCGGAAAACGTCTTACCTAAGCGGTGTTGTTGGAGCGTGATGTTTGTAGGGTTGGTAATAAAGAAATGAGCATAACAAACTTGTGTCTTTTCATTTATTTCTCGCAATGCTGACTAATTTATAAAATTTTGTTCAAGACAGGACAACGGTATGAGTAGTACAATATGTAAGACTTACATGGCACACTTATATCTCTAGAGAACATTAAGTCTATAGTAGTATATTTTAAAGTCAGTTGGATCCGTGGCCAACACCAATCTAAACTTGTCGTTCAGAAACTGTTTCAGACGATCGTTCGACGCATCAATTTTAAAGTCCCTGGTGAGCAGAAGCGGTATATTGAGGTAGCAGGGCCAGTTTCTAACTATTGTTCTGACATATGTGTAGTAAAGTATTATTTGAAAAATAAACATCTCGATATAGTTGTCTGTTAGATGAATGTGTCTACATTCATCCAACAGACACTAGAACGAATTTAAATTGATTAGGTATTTCAACTTCCACTAGGTACGCCTTCGTCAACATGAACATCCTGTAAACAATTGAATCCAGAATATTTGGGTATCGGCCGTCGTGGAACGGGTCTAGCGACATGAGCGCTGCAGGTTTTCTGATTCTTGAAGACTGCTGTACCACCGTGCCGTGCTACGCTTCTAGCCAGTGCCACGACTCGTACTGGGCTGCGGTCCACCGCCGTCATTACCGTGTCTGTTGAACTATATGGACTTAATGTGTTTAAAGCCGGGTATGTCAACGATTTTATCTATATCCATCCAAGTCTTCGTGAGTGCCAAGTAGTCGGAGCGTGAAGTGACCGGGTCGCTGCTCAAGTCAAAGTTGTGCGTCAAAAAACTTTAAATGTTATACGTACACACTATGAAAGACTCCAATTTGTCGTCATCATCGTCGTTGTCGTAGTAAGTAGTGTATTGACGGAATCAACAGAATTTTTCAAGGTATGTTATTATCGTGTATCGTTTGCTTCAGCGGATAAGCGAACATGTTAATTTTACTCAAAGTTAGCACCATTTTTTGCTTGAGTATGTAAAGCAGCTTGAGCACAACATGAACTGTTAAACGTCTTCATCTGTAAATTCCTGTTGTAAGAATTGTAACATGGCTGCATTTGTCCGTTTTAAATTATTTTGGAACCATATGCGGTCACAAACTCCACAAACAGAACCCAACATGTTGCCATAAAATGTATTTTCAACGTGCTCAGTCGCCAGACGCCAATGGGTTTTAAACGCTAAATATCTATTCTCAAACTTTACATCCGCTTCTGTTTCGTCGCACTCCATCGGTTCCACCTCACTGTCGACATCTCTATTGCCCTGTGAACTTGCATCAGGCGTTGCAGCGCCCGCGTGACTGTTGTTCGCCTCAACTTGTCGACTCTGCCTCATCCTTCGCATTCGTTCTGCTGCCGTCATGGTGGCCTTTTTGGATTCCTCATTTAGACTTCTTTCACTATGTAAACGTTTACGATACTTATTTACCTTCATGTTTTGAAGATATTTGGACATTATTAAAATTTTAGAGAAAATTAGTCGAGGTTCAACACTTTATCAGTGTATATCTTTTCTATTGCTTTCACTATTGTCGCTGTTAGTATTTTATTTTATAGCACTTGTCCAGCTCTGTTAAACGATACCCCTGTGCGACAATACGACCTATTTTCAACATAATGGGCCACTCTTATTGAAAATTTGAACTTTGATCGAATTTATGGTTGAGTTTTTATAGAAACACATCAAATGTATTAAAAAAAAACGATACGAATGAGTTACATTCGAACTCCAGCGAAACAATCGCCTCCATATCAGAGTGTATTGACAATAGTGCGACAATATGGCCTACATTAAACATAATGAACCACTTTTCGAAACGAAACGTCGCACTTTGATCGAATTTCCAGTTAAATCTTCGTAGAAACACATGAAATGTATTAAAAAATACGGTACCTTTGGGTCAGATTCGAATTCCAATGAAATAATCGCCACCATATCGAATGTATTGATAATAGTGACAATGTAACCTATTTTTAACATACTAGGTCATTGTTCACTTTGAAAAGTCGCACATTGTACGGATTGTTGGTTAAATTTCCATAGAAACACGTGAAATTTATTTTAAAAAAATTTCATTAAAAAGGATGATTTTTGCAACAAAGTAGCTATATATAGGCGTTTAATAGACTGTCAGCACATAGATAGGGTTCGAACGCATAGTGCATACAAGATATCGAACTCGTAGTCTCGGATAGATACCCGTGATTTGAGAAAAAAAAATATTTTTGAAAAATTCTGATATATGCGCCAGTGTTGAGAAATGACAAAGTATTAAAATTTTATTTTAAAAAAGATGATTATTGCAAAAAGGTCTCGAAGTAGCTGTATGTAGGCGTTTAATAGACTGACGGCACTTGGACAGATTCGAACACTAACGGTGCATACAGGATATCGAGCTCGAGGTCCTGGATCGAATCCCGTGACTTGAGAAAAATTTTTAAATGTTAAAAATCCAGAAATATGAGCGGATATTAAGGGAACGACTAATTATTTATATTTTTCAGTAAAAAATTCGATTTTCATAAAAAGGGCTCGAAGTAGCTGCATGTGGGCGTTTAATACACTGACGGCAGATGGACAGGTTCTAACACGAATGGTGCATACGGGATATCGAACTCGCGGTCCCGGATCGAGTCCCGTGACTTGAGAAAAAATTTTATTTTTTAAAATTCTGAAATTTGCGCGAATATTAAGGAAACGACTAATTAATAATATTGTAAAATATATTGTAATAATATAAATTATGTGATTTATAAATATATATATTTTTTTATAAATACATCAGTTTTTGACAATTTGTTGAATGTGTTAAACATTAAAAAAAACATATGTGCGGAATCAACAGTGATGTTTAATGAAATAAAAAAAAAACAACATCAAATCCTTACTCTTAGAACATATCGATAAATTGCTACATATTGTCTGTATACAATAAGTATTGTTTTTTTCTTGTACAAACTAGTTTAAAAAAATGAGGTAAACATTTAATATAAAGAAGGATGGTACTTTTATATCGTTCTACGATTTTCTCAACCTAAAAGTATGACTACGACTGATCGATACGAATAGAAATCGATATTAACGACAAAAACTATGTAAATCGATACGAATGCTTTTTCTTTTAATGTGTACCTATATTTAAATAAATATATTTTAACGACTATTACTGTTTAAATAATAAAATGATGTACTCTCTTAATACTTGTAATTAAAAAGTACATCGGAATAATTTAGTTCAGCCCCACTGTTTTAAATGCACAGTTAAAGTGTGATGATAAGAAAAGCTATCATATAACAATATTATCTAGAAAATACACGAAACTGCTCATGCAGGTAATTATAAAATTAACGAGATAAATTTGCATTTGACTTTTTACATTATTCATCATTTTCCTATCAGATATTTTAGGTGACTATTTGATAATGATTGCTTTCAAGCATTCATTACCATTTATTAATACAAATGAGATATACAGTACAATCTTGTTTTATGTGAACATTTCACATCAAAATGGATAATTTTAAAATTAATTAAATTACCATAAACATACAAAAATATCAATATACTTATACATATTTCATTTCATTTATCAAATATGCAGAACGTATTGTGAAACCTCATACGAGTGACATTTCTTACATTTATCTGAATGAACAAAAACATTTTTCAATAATTGTTTGTTAAAAATCGATCCAAAGCCTATAATTAAAGCCTATAGTAAATTCACAAATGAATAATACTCTAAATATCAGAATTTTTTTCAAATGTCTAATAATTATCATTATCACTGACATATTAATACATATTTCAGCACCAACATCATTGTTATTAATACACTGACAAAAAATCAGATTTTATAAATTTTACCTTGCCACCATACCAAAATAGATATTAGTCAATTATTAGATATTATGATGATGAACCTTGTGAAATGTTTGAGATATTATTCATTTATGAAAAATTTTCTATTGTAAAATTAAAATTGTCTCATTGTTTACATCAACAGGCATTGTCACAATTTTTATTTCAATCATATTTATTAAGCTTGTACTGTATATTGTTTATATATATATATATTACATATATATATTAGACTTGCCAGATGTCCTGTATTTTACTTCGAATTTTGCTGCCTCGTATTGTATTTGTAGGGACAGCATGTCTCGTATTTTAATTATATAAATATTATGTTTAAGTAATTATAATTTTCAATATTCATTTCTAATAATCTAACTTAAATTGATTTGTAAGTCATAAAAACTGACAATTCGAGGAAGTTAATTTATGGCGGCAGACCCTTTAATCGGTTGCTTTTTATTTAGTATAAGCTTTTTATTTATAATTCAGTACAGATAAATCGCATTTGCCTATTTTTCAAACAGTTCCTATTTGGACATTGTGCAGTGCAGTACAAGTAGTGCTAAATATAAGGCCTAAACTGCACCTAAATAGTATGATATTTCTATATTATGTCATTTAACAGAATTGTTCGAAGGTTTGGAGTTGACTTTTTTTAAGACCCATGTCCCATATTTGGTTTTCCAAATCTGGCAAACCTAATATATACACAAACACATACATATAATATATATATATATATATATATATATATATATAAAATTTGAATTTATAAACTGACATTTTTCAAAACATAAACACCTTACACATAACACTTCATTTTGTTATACAAATAATAATAATTATATAAAATATGTAAAACAATATACATACTTCACAAAAAATTAAGATTGATGACTTTTCTTCAAGATAAGAAAAACAAATTAAATGTCACATATATATAATGAAATATTATTTCGAAATGAAAAACAACAACCTCAACACATGTTTACCATCCTTAAAAATCTCATTTAATTTTGAATTTTTATATTCAGTGCATAAAAATGATATGTTATGAAACATTCATTTTCCATAACTTAAACCAAAAGTAACTATGTAAGGTTATGTAAGAAATTGTCCACAGTTTTTATTAAAAAATAGTTTTTATAACACTATAAACATAAACTGGAATATTACTTTTTAGCAGGCTAGAAAAATGACAATTTTATATTTTTTAAACATTTTACTCCATTAATATGAATTTAAATATTTATGCAGCTATATAGCTGCGATATAGCATTTTTTTTAAAAAAATTAAAAACTTATATAGTTAAACTCAGTGATAACAAGCACTGTGGAACCAGTCATACATTTGCAGTTTTTTAATTCTTGTATTAGTGATAACAAAATTCCACCTAGATTTTACATTTTTTTTATATAAACTCCAATACAAGCATCATTGTATTTATATAAACTAATATGTGTATTCAAACAAATAAACATAAAATTTGAATAAAACATAAATATCTAGAAACAATGCAAACATAGTATTCATGTTATTTAACACATAAACATATTTAAGTTGTATTTTGCAGAAAATTTTTATTTAAATAATAATAATATTGTTACTAAATATATACATGCATGTATGTATGTATAAACATACATACATACATATATATATATAAGGCGTGTAGTCTGAGTGGGTTGAGGGGCATTGCTCACCCTGGTTGCTACATTTGCTCCCTCCTAACAAAATCGGCGATTTCGTGAGATTTGAAAATTATGGAGAATCATTCTGCGAATCATCCTAATGGGTTTACCTTGATGATTAAAAATGTGAAAAAAAATTGTTTCTATGAGCGTAGTTCCACCATAACCCCCAACAACTTTTACATTAAAAATTTTGTCCCATAAAAAATTATATTAGTCCCCTTGATTGACAAGAAAAGTATCTTTTACCTGTTCTAAAAAATAGAGCTTACTGTCGAGGTAAAGAATAAAATACTTAGAGAACATCGTATTTGCATATATGTGCATAAAACAAGCTTGTTACGGACATGAATGCTTTTATGGAGAGAATATTGGCATACTATAACCATAAAATAATTACATCCAAACTCGTTACAACTGAGTTCAACTGTATTTTAGTAAAAAAAATTGAGCTTATTACTAAGTAAGATTTCCATCACTAGTTTTACATAAAAACTGAACGATGACTATATTGAGTAATGAATAATTATTAAAATGTCTTCAAATAGATTCAGTAAAATCGATTAAAATTAAATTTTGACCATTTTAATTTTATTTCAGTACAAACAAAAATTATGCAAAAACTACATAAATAAAGTGTTACAGTTTTTATAATTATTGATATGTAAGATAACGAAAGAGTTTTCAAGCTAACAGGATAAAAAATTCAACTTATGAGAAATATACAGTTAGATGATAATGAACTGAATAAATGACTGAAAATTCATTTGAGAATTAGTTCTAAATTAATGAAAGAAAAAAATAAACGAAAAATGTTACGAAGCTTAAAAAAATTCCGAAACTTGATGTTTAAACTGAAAAAAGTATAACTGTTGTCAACAAATTTATTATATAGGTCAAAAGGAAGTCGATTGAAAGAATATATTTTCACAAATTAATTTTTCATTCATTTCACCTACAATTTTTTTGTAAAAAATGTTCAATAAATGATTATTGATTATTTTTTATTATCAGTCACGTGAATTTCAGTTGCAATGTCAACATCCTCAGAGTGACAAGGTCCAGACAAATCAGATTATTTAGATCGGACACATTTTTCGTACCTCTTAGTACATTTATGATAACTGCACTGCTATTGAAATGCACGTAAGCAATAATCAAAACTGATAAAAAATCAAGTATTAAAGACTTTTGATTTGAAAAGCGATTTGTGCCGTGAATAAAAAATTCATTTTGAAAGTGAATTTAATCAGTGCCAGAAACTATATTGTGGTAAAAGGTTGAATTATCGATAAACAGGAATATATTTTTTTAAACTAACTTCTTTTGATTCATAAAAAAATGTATAATTACTCATTTCACGATAATAGAAAGAAGCATTAAACATTTTATCAAATCAATGTTTTGAAATTCGAATACTAGACATTCAGAAACAATAAAAATTCTTTTAAAAGATATCGCACATCATAACTTTTAGACTGATCTAAGGCAAATCGTGTTAACGAGACAGGGAAGACTTTTATGATAATACTTTTTCATATACAAAACGTTGCATGTAAGTGCAAAGAAAGTGATGTATTACTTTCGGCAGTGGTTTTTTCATCGTGGTAAATTGTGAATTTTAAATCATTGATACACAAACATTACATGAATACAGAAACGAATACTAGTTTTTAACCCTTTCCACTCGATTGTCCTCTCTGAGGCAACATCGTAAATCTATAAATATTTTTTTTTTTACAAAACATGAATTAATGCATGTATTTTTGAAGTTCCATTTGAATAAATAAATTATTTACAAAGCTACATCATTTTATTTGATGCTATTTGTTACTTGCTACTTTTGTTAAAAAATATGTTGAAGTTGCTGGTAGGTGAGGTAAAAGAATCTCCAAGTGAAAAGGGTTAATAAAAAAATAATTATCTTGAAAAATGTTTAAAATTTAAATAAGTAACTTTTATTATTCATATGGTAACTATTCTGCTTATTGTCTTTTAGGTTATACTTCATACTATCTATTGAAATATATAATTAGAATGATAATGACCACAGAGAAGAATACAAAAGTAGGACTTTGGTGTGAGACTAGTTCTGTAAGGTAAATACCTTACAGTACTAATCTTTGTCTCACACAAAAGTTGTACTATTTCGGTTGCTTTGCTCTTTTAATACCAAACAGTAGTTTGCATTTACTTTTTAAAGAATAATTAATATTTAATAAAAATGATACAAACTATAAAAAAGACAAATAAATTTAACAGTTAAATCAGTTTTTATCGAAAAATCAATACATGATATTGAATTTATTATTTCTTTTAATTTAATAAACAACCGATATACTACTTTCTTAAATATATTTCAAATATTACAAGAACACCCGTAGTGATAAAAATAAAAAATATTTTTCCACACTGTTAACAATTCAATATATTTTCTTTACATCATTATCTTTTCAACACGTATGAGTGAAATAATAACGACAGCGACATCTTTCTGATAGACAATAACAGCTTTTGTAACACGATGTTCGTATTCCAATCACAAACAGTGAGTAGATATAGAACTTCTTTTTAATTTCTCTCTTTTAATTGTTATTTTTGATACATGATTGATTTTATTTTTTTAAGAAATATATTTACATATTTCATTTCATTTGCAATACACGAAGTAATAAAATAAAGCAAGAAAAATCGAATTACTTAGAAATAATGGGCGAAGACAGAAATCAATCGTATTAATAAAACAACAATGTAGAACAAGACAATAAGCACGGAAATACTCGCATACTTCAATTTACTTAGTAATATAATCATTTGTACACGTGTTTATAAAAGAAATTAAAATGTTTTATTGTGTATCAATGTATCATTATTATATTTAGTTACAAAATTAAACGTTTAATTGCTTCTTAAATTTAATGTTTTTCACTTTGCAAATAAAAAACATTGCAATATAATGAATAATATTTAAACAGATATCTTACTGTAGAGATCATGAACCATTTATACCTAATTTCATGTCAATTATTATTATATCGTTTTACTTCGTTTACAAAACAAAAGAAACCATCATCTAGTTATAAACAGTAACATTAGCAGTTCAAAAGAAATCATTGTAATTAAGTTTTTTTGTTTTTTTTTTTTTTTTAAATAATATTATTGATATTAATTTATAATCATAAGACAGTTAAATATAGATTAGTTTTGATCCAATTTTCGAATACATATTTTAAAATACATTTTAGATATCTCTCCATGTCGGAAAGACAACACGTCAATCAGAATAAAATCTTCAATGATAAACGTCTTGTAAAAGAGATGAATCTGATCTTATATTGTATTTTGCAATATTACATTTTTAATGTGTATTATATATAAATACTACAGAATATGCATATATACATACGTACAGTCATCCGTATACACGCTCACGCATACGTATACTCGAAGCAAAATACAAAATAAATACAATTCATTTTATACAACGAATATAAGAAAACGACCATATAAAAGGTTAATTTGGCGCCATGTAATAATAAGGTTCACCATCCCTATCTTATTATTTCTATATTAATTTGTAATGGTTAGTCATATCAATTAATAATATGTTACACAGTGTGTTATTCGATTTAAATATTAAATGTTTAAAATTTTACATTATAAAAAATCTCAAAGTTGTCCGTTTGAGAGTGGGGAGGGGAATTCTTCTCATATTATAATTATTAATGTTTCTTAACGATACAGTTCTATCTATTACACTAGCATCGAGTCTTTGATTCTGGTCGGTGTGGGAGACGTACCATCGCCAACAGAGTGGAAAACTTCATCGGTTAGTGCTGGATCATCAACGAGATGACAGACACCCACGGCCCTTCCGTCTGTCGTCTTCATCATCTGTCACGAAAAACATACGAATCATAATCGAGCGTTGCGAGTATTTTCGATTCTATTATAAAATTTATTCATCCACAAATTAATAGAAATGATATATTATTATGACGATTTTAAATGGATTTGTAAGAGATCCGCTTCACTTTTTAAAAATGAAAACGTGAATATACATGAAAATGATAAAGAACTGATTGAAGACAAATATTAAATTAAGCTTACTTTTTAAAATCTATAAAACTATGAATTATATTAAATATTTTAAAGATGATTTTCTGTTAAAATAATAGCACTGAACACATCAAAAAATATATAAACTATATAAAAACTTGGTTTGACAACAATGCTCAATAATATTGTTTACATTTAATCAAAAAATGGACTTGAAAAATATATTCTATACCAATATTTTTTCTTCGGCATTATCTCTAACCAAGTTATTAAAAATAACACTGTATAGTTTTTTTTTTTTAATTACATATGGTTTCTAACAAACAATAAGATTTGAAATTTGCGACAGATATTTTGAATATAAAATTAGCACCTAGAATGATGTTATGATAATTTTAATACTTATACATTTTTAACGTGTATTTTTACATACACAAGCTTTACCCATGAGAAAAGAAAAATTCATTACATGTTTAATACTAAAAAAGTATTCAGTCGAGTCTGGTATCTTTTTAATGCGGTTTCGAAGTTATGCATTGCATATTTCATGCCAATCCAGAGTTTCCCCGTTATATATACGTATATGAGCTGCACATTATTTAAAAAAATTGTTACAGGCGATGAAACTATGATTTCGTATCATGACTCTGCTACAAAATGAGAGTCGATGGAATGGCATCGAAGAGCCAAAGCAACCCCAAAGAAAGCAAAGATTACCCAGAGTACTGAAAGGTCATGGTGACAGTTTTTTGTGATTCATAAGGAATCCTTGTGATGGATTTTAAAGAAAGAAACACGGTACTAAATGCCAATTATTATGCATTATTACCGAGACAACTTCGTCAAAAAATAATTTAAAAACGTCGCAGAAAAATCTCTCGAGGTATTTTTCTTCTACACGACAACGCACCCATCCATAACACTGCGGTCGTGAAAGCCGCTGTTCGAGAATGCGACTTTCAACAAGTCACCCACCTGCCTTACAGTCCAGACCAGGCCACGAGAGGCTATTTTCTATTCGTGAAATTGAAGGATGACCTTTAGGAGAAAAAATTTGGCAGTGATGAAGATGTGCAAGTAGCAGTTTTGGCCCATTTTGCAGACAAAACTTCAGAGTACTTTTTAATAGCTTAGAAGCTTTAATTAAGTGATATAAAAAGTGTATAGAAAAATCAAAGGAGAATATATTGAAAAACAATACAAAAAATTGTTTGTTCTCTTTCTCCTTCTATCACCGGTCAAGAATACCTGAAACCACCTTTATACATACGTACATACATACACACATATACACTATATATTTACTAATTGTAAAAAATGTAAATAAATAACTGAAAATAATAAATTGTTTTAATTTAAAATCAAATGTTTTTATAATCATAATGTCTGCCTTTAATTTTAGCTCTTATTGCTTTAATTGAAACTATTTAGCTACGTGATACTATATATACATATTTTATATATATATATACATACATGCTCATTAACATTCAAACGCATATAAACTTATAAAAAAGTAAGTATACATGATGCTTTATGAGTTCATTCGTGCACTGGAGAAATGACGTACATTAAGATATTTCAAGGACTGAATAATTTTAAAAAATACTTATTTCAAACATAATTTCATTTGTGTACCAATTAATCAATTTAATTTATGATTGAGAAAAGTATCGATCGATAATTTATAAATATTAGTCAAACAAAATTAGAATTGAAAACTTAAATGAAAATATTTCGATTATTGCACACATAATTGTATACGTACACTTTGACACGTAATGTTAGTAAACTACAAATAATTTCTATGTAAAAAGTTTACTTTTCGTTCCAACTGGGTTGAAATTACTGTTAAATGATATATAAACTTGTTAATTCGATGATATCAAAATCTGTTTAATATATTAATTTTGGGCATGAAATTTCTTTCATTCTACATGAAAACAATTAGCTGCAGTTCTTGTTTTTAATGTCGATCTTCTCTTATGTACTTATTAAAACCTGCTTTAATAAAATTATAGACAAGATTTCATATTCAAATTACATGTGTAAGAAAATGTTCGTCTTTTAATGACTAATAGAGGTAATCTTCGTTTGTCACTGACAATATTGTAATAAGACATTAAAAAACTTGCTAGTTTGCATCAGTCACAACGATCAAAATAAATAAAGTAAACGTCATGGGAGGGGACAGAAAAATATTAAAATTAAAAGCGGTCCACCGGTCAAAAAACATCGAGAAACACTGTTTTAGATAATCAATACGCAGATGTCTTTTGTTGTTTTTCGAATAAGTAGAATTTTAAAATGTTACATTGTTTAAATTTTGACAAGTTAAACTAAAAGACAATAATAATAATACGTAAATAAAAATATTATTATCGATTCTAAAACGAAAAATGCCTACAAAAAAAATCTAAAAAAGAATAAAGAAAAAAATTCCGAAAATAATAGTTATGACCGAATTTATATTCTTGATATTAAAATATACAAACTCCTTATATCATATTATAACGATCATTTATTAATGGTCGCGTTACTAAAAGTTTACTTGCAATTAAATAATTTCATCGACTCACTAAAATGTTTGGTAGATTTTACAGATTATGCTCATATATATGTATATGATTTTCAAAAAATTACTATTTTCAAAATCAAAATATTAAAATAAAATTAACTGTAGTTTTAATCATATTCATTACTAAAAGATGAATTACGATCTCAGATTTTAAAATGTTCATTGCATAAACAGATTTTTATACACGATCTTTCTTATCTGTAATCCTGATGCACGTCTAGTTATAATGTTATATTCGTGTTAATAATGTGTCGTTAGAGTTAGTAGACTTACACCACTAGCATCCCCATGAGAGGTAGAGCCAATGTTGGCCGTGGTTAGTTCACCTGACTGTACGATTGTATTCGTTGCACCGCTCGAAGAACCCAACGGACAGACTAGATCACCATAATCTGGTTCGCCTTTACTTTTTTTACGTTTCAGTGAAAACTGAGACTTCTTAGCTACCTGTCAGCAGATAAAATGAATTATATGTATTATTGATTTGGTGAATAGAATTGAAACGATATACTTTTATTCACACACACACACGCACACGTATGTGTACAAAAATACATGTTATTATTTACCTTTAATTTTGTCGCTGGTGTTAACGGTACGTAGCCTAAGGTAGCTTCAGCCTCTCGTTTTTCTTGAATCACTTCTCTTCCCAGCAGTTCCTTAAAATGAGTGCTGAGATGCCTTCGGAGCAAAGTTTTACTCGGTGAAATATTCAATAGCGTCGCGAGTAATTCCGCTGTAAATTTCGGTTCGTAAACCATCAACGAACCGTGAACTCCGGCGCCTCTTAAGTTCGGTGCGTATTCCGCTAGGTCGACGGCTCGTAACCATTCCATGACTCTGTGAGCCGTCCACAGCCTGACTTTTTCAGGTTCCGGTTTATCCGATTCTCCGGGCGTCGATCGGCGAATCAAGCAGTCCGGATCGAAAGAACGTTCTCGTAAAATCTGAATGCCTCTGCGTAAACTGTTGGCATGGAGTAAAGATGTCACGTGCAATGCGGTTAAATCGTCGATCGTGAGTCTGTGTAACATACGACCGTCGACTCGGCCCTAAAATAGAAATAAAATTTTAATGACACTCGTTTTTTTTTCAAATCACTAATTTTATATACCTGTAAAAACGCATCCTTATGTTGTGGTAAACCGGTATCATCTAACCATCGGAGCACCCACGCAGTATCCAGTTTTCCAGCTGCTGCTAGAAGTGCATCACTAGCGTTTTCATCGGTCAATTCAAGAATCGCAAGTTGGATTTTTTTCCTGTGCAATGTGTTTTTAATCCCTAATTCTTTTTCAAGATCGTGCACAGGTGCCAATCGCAACTGCGCTCCGTTTTTGATCCAACGTTTCACTTCAGCGTTATAAATATCCAGGCCGAGATCTTGTAGCCAATCTGCGACGTTATCTGTATCCCATTCATCGAACGGTTTTTCCGGTCTGTGAAAATTTCAAATGTTATCTTTTACACCTATTTTTAATATTATAAATAACAATGTATATTCAATTAAAAACCTTATAATGTCCTGTGTATCCGACCAGCCCAATCTAGCACCCGCCGTAGCTCGAATGCCTCCTCTACGAAATTCACCTTCGCCCGGTAGATCTTCAAGATTCCCGGATCCAGAGCGTTTCATCTTACTGAAAATTTTCTTGATACCTTTGTTTTTATTTATCTGAAGTAAAGGTGACTGCTGTGGTGAATATGACATACCGTCAATATTGTCTTCAATAGTTTTATCAGTGTCAGCTAAATTTGAAAAAAAATTTTGAAGTTATTTCTTACATTTTTGAAATTTCAATAAAATGTCACTTATGAATAATATATCATTCCTTCTTGTACAAGAAAAATATAATTATGAACATTATAAACTCAAGTGTGAATATATTTATAAAAATATCATTTATGGAATAAGCAGTTCATAAGAATTTTCTTTGTAAAATAGTAGTAAACTTGAATTTACAGTGTAATTGTTTTTCAAAATTTGTTTTTCAAAATAAAAATGATCGATATAAAAGTATTTTAATAAGTATAGATATGAATTTTGTTTTAAAGAAAATATTCATTGAAAAATTACAAAACTTTGTTTTTTTTCATATAGTTTTCCTTATCTCAAATTTTAAATCAGGTGAATTAATTGACAGTAAATATCATATCTTTACCTGGAAACTAACTCATGTACATTCTCTTTTTGAAAATAAAAGTATTTATTGCCTGTATCATAATTTATAAAGAAATATTGTTTTATCCAAACAAATATAAGTTAAAGACATAAAATTTGAAGTGAAAACAACTACAATTACTTTCAAGAAAACACGAACAAGAAAAATGTATTTTTGAATTTTTGAGACATCAAATACCTATTTACGATTATTATCAAGAAAAAAAACATTAATATTTAAAACAATAATCGTTTACAAGTGTTCATTTCAGATGATCGTTGCAACGGGCTAGGAAATACTTTCGATCATTTATTTATGAAAAAAGTTTTAACAACAGAAATTTAAAGGAAACAAGATCAAAAAAAGTTTCATTTATAAAAATCAACATGTTCACAAAACACTACCTAAAGTGGTGAAATATTTTATGGAGTGATGAGTAAGAAATTGTAAATTTCAACTCTACGAATCAAAAGTACAATCAAAGTTCAGCAAAAATTAGAATTTTAATCACAATACAGGCAACAAAGAGAAAAAATATGAATATGGCAACATAATAGTCTTGGGATTGTATTTCATAGTGTGATATTTTTTGAATAAAAAATAAAAGAAATGCAGATACATGTGGATATACAAGAAAATTGCAGAAGAGGAAACAACTTTCAAATAGGTATTAACGAAGAACTTGGAAGACACTGCTTAAGGCTGAACTATGGTTCTGTGAAAAAAGATACATACAATTGTGTGGTCAGCACAATTGCCAGATTCCAATCTAAACAAAAATTTATGATTAGATGTCAGTCAAAAAGGTCATATTTAACATATTCGAAACCGATGTCTTAACACAAAACCATATCCATCAGCTTACGTTTGTGCAGCAATAAAAAAAAGAAGCGAAACTGAAAAATATAAGAATAAGAAAAACATGTTTCAGACAATTCTTATCATCTTACATTATTTGAAAAGAAATTGTTATCAAATAATAGTTTAAAAAAATTATAAGGATTTGGTCCATCAGGTGAACATGGTTCTTGATTGCTGTCACAACCGACTGATAATACATGATCTCTGTACATGACCCACATGCTGAGTCATCAGCTATACGGGTGAGATTTTGCTTGACCCACCCGGTGAGTCATTGGTTTTGAACGGGTTAAAGCAAAACCATAAAATAAATTGTGTGATACCATTCATTCATTATGAGAGTCCATATCTGTTGAAAAGTGCTGATAATTATTATGATCTATGCCTCAAAGAAGTAAATGTATAATAAAAAAAACTATGTGATGCAGTATAGTCGTTAGTTTCAAGTGAAAATTGTAAAAGTATTTACTTTTTAATTTAAAAATATGGAACATATTGCTAAGTTTGAAAATATGAAATTTATACTGTCTGATAAATAAATTTAACTTCCTATGCACAATTAATCACAAACATAATTTCTTGTAAGTACAAGTAACAAAAGAACAAATGAATATTGCTATACAAAATTTAAGAACTTCTTTATGTAATTTTTTTTAAGTTTACTTCAGACGATCGTTTTTTATGCACTATTGTTTATATGATATCTACATATAAATATATATTCACAAATATTTTCTAATGTTCACAAGTACTGATATACATTAAATTTCAATTCTAAAACTATAAAAACATGAAATTTTAGCACAGATACAACTGAATGAAAATTTAATTAAAATACATTTTCACAAAATACTTTTTTATTTTACTGATGCATCGAATTGAAATTTTATTGTATATTTTCAATTAAATGCAATATGTAAAACCATGATGCAACAACATAAATGTGTGTACTTAATGCAGTTCGTCTGTTTTTGATTTCACATATTTTTAAAGTACATATCAAACATGAAATTGTTTTTCAATAACCAAGTGTATCGTTTAAATATTATTTAATATTTCATGAATAATTTACTACGTCTATGCACGTATTCAGCAATGCAGCCTTTAATAGTTATAAATAAATACATAGAATTATAAACAATACACAAATATGCAAATTTATGTGTGTATGTAATAAATAAATTTATGTAAGTATATAATGTACAAACTGAATATATGACGTGGTCTCGATCTGGCTTCGTTTTAGGTCAAAAATACTCAGAATACTTTGCAAAATAACGAATGCTATTGACCAAGAGAAGATATTGAGCATGCACGAGGTATTTAAATATATATATATATATATATATAGGTGATTCAATTTAGGCTTCCACATGAAAGAATTAAAAAAACGCAAAAATTAAAAATCATGTTATTTATTATTTACTATTTCAGTTCAATTTAGTACTAAAATACAATTGAACTAAAATACGAAATAAAATTTTTTTTTTTAATACTTTCATGTGGAAGTTTAAATTGAATCATATATATATATATATATATATATATATATATATATATATACACACATATATATATATATATGTATATACGTAAAATAAAAATAATTTACATTGTACAAATACATGAATAAAATTCAAAAATAATTAAGAAATTCACAACGGGCAGGTCACACTGAGCAGATGCGACTCAAGAACACCAAAAAGGGCCTTGGCTGGACAACCAGGCGAGAGGCCTGTGGGCAAACCAAGACTCAGATGGATAGACAATGTAGAGAAGAATGCAGTGGAACTGTTGGAAGTAAGGAACTGGAGAATGACTGCCAGGCAGAGGGATGACTGTAGACAGAAAACTGAGAAGGCTAAGTCTCTATTTGGGCTGTAGCACCATCAAAGAAGAAAAATTAAGAAATCATTGTGCACATATTAGACACACTTTTTTAGTTTTTCTCTTACAGATTTCTTTAATCCCATTTTTTTCCAATAGTAAAAGCAGTGCAAAGTACATTTAATCAATACAGGGGTTTATAAAATTGAATTTTTTAGTTATTTAAAATAAAAATACGAATTTGAAGCTTAAGCAGTTCAAAGTAAAAGAGAATTAAGGTTGTAAAGATTAAGGCAATGACAGGTAATCTATTACTAATAAACTTATAAATAGTAAAATACTAAATAACTACATTGACTAATGAATATTTGACTGCAGTATTTAATTGCTACGAAAGGTGTATTGATGTCACTACTATTATTAGGCTCTGCCTTCATATACAGAAGCATGAGGTTCGACACAACTTCCCATTACTGACGGTATAATATGTATAATTTGTATGTGTTTGTGTTTATTATAAAATATGAAATATAGAATTTAGACCAAAAAAAAACTTAAATGATATATATTTGAATACAGTTATGTTTAAAGGTTTGTTTGTGCAGAATCCGGAATTAGCACAGAATTATTTAAGCATGCAAGTTTGTAATTTCAAAATACGAACAGACAATTAACAAACGAGTTTTCATGAACTGAGAATTCACTGATACAACACAATACTTGAACTACACCAAAACTAAACTTTTAATTTTAATTCTACAGCAAGTATTTCAAATTCTAACCTGACCAGCAGAATTAAATCTATCATAGACTTTAGAATTTGTACCTGATTTCAATTCAATTCTGATTTGAAAAGAAATATGTTTGAACAAACTTTACAAGTTTGTTCAAACAAACTATGAAATATGTTTTTGTCATCTACTAAAATTCATCTTTCTAAAAAAAATATATGTTTAAGTTCAAAATAAAAACAATATGAATTGAAGGAAATATAAGTAGCCAGAATTACTTTCTTGTTGATACTAAAACTTGATTTTAATACTCAGTATTGTAACATTTACTTTTTAATATTTTTTGGAGAAAAATAATTAGTTTCAGTATGAAAATGGGCAAATTATAACGTTATTCAATATTTGGTGATGATCTAAGTATATTCTTAAATCATTGATCATTTGAAAGTATAAGAATGTGTGTACGTGTGTGTGTGTGTGTATATATATATATGAATGTATGTGCATAAACATATGTGTACGTATACATATATGCATTTATATGTATATATATATGTACGCAAATATACATAAACATGCATACATGCATCATATATCCAATAAACTAATAATATAGTACTTTTTTGAATTTCAATATGCAATATCAATATAATACATTCTTATTTCATAAGATAAAACAAATTTACATTAATGTTGTTACACTTATATTTATATTTATATATATATATATATCCTACTCAATCTTTAAATCTTTGGTTAAATTTGTAAGTTCTTTTTTAGAATCTCATCGACTGAATAAGCAATATAAGTTAGTTTATTTTGATTACATTATATTGTTGTTTAATTTTCAATGTGTATGGTTTTAAATAATAAAATAGAACATGTATTATAGAATGTAGATTGAAAAGACCCCAAATTACTATTTGATATTTTCAAAATACTGTAGCATGCTATCAATTTCATGCGAGGCTGGTGTAGTTATTGTTGGTGCTGTACTGAAAATTAATAATAATTGAAGAATTTCTATAACATATTGCACTTTTACAAACTACATTTTCAATTGAATATATGCATATTGTAATTAAAAATTGTGTTCTAAAAGAAGACATGCATAATTTTAATAACTTTCGGACAATACAAGACTCCGTAGTGTATTTTCAAATTTTACATAATTTCATTTTAAAAACAGGTTATAAATATAATTAAAATCGGTAATTATCGATGACAGTTGTGGTCATCAGTGAAATATATTCAATTTGAAAATGCAATATTTCATAGAACCAATTCATCGACTATTATTAAAATATGACGATTTCACGTCTGTGTTCTATCGGCATTCACAAGCGTAGAACATATTTTCTTGATCTGAGTCACCTAGATTTGGAACAGACTGGCCCCTGATTTTACCTCCCCCTAGAAGTGTGGTAAAACCCCTACCAAACACAACGCCTTTTTTCGGACCCAACGTCGCTGACTGCTGCTGTTGATTCGCATTACTATCGACGCGTCCGTTGGTCGGAAACGCTTGTCTCGGTAAACTACCGTAACGTATATCGACGGTGCGTCGAAAACTCGCAGGAGGTGTCTGAAAGGGAGCATACGTAATGTTCAATACAATTAAAATATTTTACTTCAATTTATAAACTGACAAAAAATATGAATAAATGTCAATTAGAACTATTATTTTTTTTTCTTTGTAAAAAATATAATAAAATATGAAGAACAATGATTGAGAAAAAGTAAACAAATATTTTTATTTCATGTATGAATGTATGTATGTATGTACTTAGGTACATATATATGTATGTATGTTATGTATGTATGTATGTGTATGAGTATGTGTATATGTGTATGTATATGATATGTATATATATATATATTTAATATATATATATATAACAAAATTTCATTAACTCAGAATATTGTTCTTTAAATTTCATTTGTTTTAATATAATCGTTCATTTTTCATGGCAAGATTTCTTGTACTACTCCCTCATTCTTGTTTTCTTCTTCAATATTTTTTCTGAGAAATATTACCTAATGAAATAATTCATTCACGTACAGGTACTCTTCAATTTATACCCAATATAAATATTCAAGTGCTTAAACTGAGTTATCCATTTTTGCAAATCATTGTAACGTGCTATAAAGATTTTCTATTTCATTTAACTTTCATTGTTTTTGAAATTTTAATTTCATTAAGAACAATCTTTAATTTATTGGAATAAATTTTTTAACAGCACTTGCTTTCTTTAATTCTAAACTTTCTTGTAAAACACTGAGTACACTTGTATTGTAGTATAACATTTATTTTTCTTCTTTCAATTTTACATATCAATTTAAGATTATTTGGAAAGAATATCGAAAATTATAATTGCTTAACATATTTTTTATAATTTTATCTTTTCATTAAAATACGGGACATTAGACTGTCTCTAAAAGTACAATACGGAACAGCAAAATTTGATACAAAATACGAGGTGATGTCTGACAAACATAATAAATAAATATATATATATATATACACACACACACACACATATTACAATAATATGAAAAAAAAAATAAAAAAAATCAAAAATCATGACTTAATTTTGTAAAACTGAATTATTTAGTCATTTATGGTAATACATATGAACTTACTCTAGGCTGTGATATTTCGTGATGTGTTTGTACACTGTCAGTTCTGATAGGCGATGGAACTCCCAAAGAAGTACTTGATACAATGCCACTCGGTGAAGGAGACATTGTGCTTCCAGCCAACTAAATAATCAAATAAATATAATTATAATCTTTGCTAAAGAAAATAAATACTTATCAAATATTAATAACATATATCTTAAAATATTTACAGATTTAAGGAAATATTTTGAATTCTTCTCGAATAATAATTTCCTTGGATTTAATTTTATAATATTTTCATACAGTCAATCGAGAGTTTAATAGTAATTGAAATTATTAACTCTTAACGGTCCAGAAGTATATTAAGTTTGCTTACTGCTGAGTCAAAGCAATTTTTTATAAGAAAGAAAAATTATGTGCTAAAGATTTTTATATCAGGTATAAAAAGAATATTTATTTTTAGTGAAAATACAGATAACAAATGGAAATAAATTAACTAAAAGTGATCGACGTAGCACTTAACATATAAAATGAAAATATAATAATAATAACAATGATTAAAATAAAAAAATGATTTTGCTGCAATATATGTAGGCATTCGACCTAATAAGTAAAAGTGATATGCTACATATATTATGGCATCGGTCCGCTAAGGGTTAAAAAAACGATTATGTAAATATCCACCTGAGAAGAATGAACAGGAGTCGAGGTATGTTGTGGTACGGGTGAAGTTCTAGACAGAAGCGGCTTTCGAATATTAGACTGTTGAATATGGTTTCCCAATGGATTATTATTATAGTGACTAGTTCGTAGTTCAATATTTTCCCGTTCTAGAGCAGCTTGTTGCAGTTTCAGTTCGCTCATTGCAGACATCAACTCGAGCTTTTGAGTTTCGAGGGATGATCTTGACAACATTTCCTAATAAGAAAAATAGAAAAGAAAAATACATTCGATCTTATTATTTTAAGTCACATTCATATAAACACAAACATATAAATATATACACGTACATTTGAAATTTATTGTATTTATGTATGTATGCACATATATATATATATATATATATATATATATATATATATATATATATATATATATATATACACAAGTAGTTTAATTAAGAAATGGAAGATTAATATGAAATGAATTTTTTATATTATCATATCTATACGTATTAAATACTTAAAATTGAAAATAAAATCACACATTTAATTTTTTTATTGCAATAAATGAAGCTACATAACATTTTTCAGAAAAAAATCCTAATCATTATATTAAATGATTACATAAAAAAATATGTGCATTTTAATTCTAAGCCAGTAAAATTCTATTTTTTTATTTATGAAATACATTTTTAAAACATATTAGCAAATAAAATGAAAATACTGAGTTCAAAAACTATGACTGAAAATAATTAAAAGGTATATTAAAAATTAACATTTATATTTTATTAAAAAAAATATTTAAAATAATAACATAATGTTAATAATTTTAAAGCATGATTATGTTAAGAGCTGATCTGGGATTCAAATCAAGAATTTTTTCCTTAAATGTTTATCAATTTTATATATAATTCTTTTGAGGATATCAAATTTTTTCTATTTATATAGAAGTTACCCTACATGGTATATGGGATTGATACGATAACTACAATATTTAATAATTTAACTATTTCAAAATTCAGTTAGTTTTAAAAATGTTTATGACTAAATTGTAAAACGTTTATTACTTAAACCATTACTCTAAGATTTTTTCATATTTAAGGTTCATGTAATAAAACAAATGTTTACCATATTGAACTTATTTTGTTTTACAGAATAAATTATTAAGTAATATATACTTAATTATTTTTTATTTAACTTTGTAATAAGTAACATTAATTTACAGTCATAAATCACAATTGGTGAACACAGTATAAATTATTTTATTTTTTTCATTAGTCACATTATTAGTATTAACAAATAATTAAGAAATTAAAAAAATTACATGTGAAATGAAATATATTACATTTGATGAAATATAAAGTAATATTGGTTTAAAAATTGAATCAGATATTAATAAATTTGAACATAATATAATATAAAACTCACTTTATATTTCTGCATTCTAGTGTCAAAGTTTTTAAGTTTTATTGATGACATTAACTCAAAAAAAGTAAGGTTTAAAATCTTCAGATTGAAATTATTTTTTATATTTTTTTAAAAAACCGAATAATAATAACAATTTATTGAATTTCATGAATCTTTTTTACAGAAAATAACTTGATTTATTAGTAGAAATTTTAAAAAAAGAAGTAATATAATAACAGAAACTACTGTTTTCACAAGCAATCAGAAGAATTATATGGTGAAGAAACTAACCCCTTACTGTGTACTAAAAGTAAACTTTATGTAATGATCTTCAATATAATAAAAATAATTATTTTATACATTGATTGAAGACCTTTAATAAATAATAAAAAATTAACAAACTAAAAAGAATTCTTTCAAAATTGAATGTTTTTAAATGTTTCAGTGTAATGTTTTACATAAAATGACATGGTAAGATGTTATTGGAGCACATACAGTCAGTCACAGATGTATCTGGTCATATCGTATACTTAGTATGTTTTATGTAATAAATTAAGTTTACAGTCGAGAATAAATTGTTTAAAAATATGTTTGATACTGTTTATTACTGTACTTCGAAACATAATATTTACAAATAATAATATATAGATAATATGCTGAAAAAAGGTGTTTTCAATTCAACATACTATATTTATACACCCAAAAGTATCCGACTACTCATAATATTGTTTGAAACAGAGTTAGAATGATGGAAATTAGTACTTGGTAGAATATCCTTTAGATTTCAGAACTGCTTTTAATCGATTGGGCATAAAATGTACATGTTTTTTCGTTACAGCTGGGTTGATTTAGTCCCATTCTTGTTGAAGAAAGATTTTCAATGCTTTTTTACTGGTCATGAAATGATTGATCAAAGATTTCTTCAAAACTCCCCACAAATGTTCTATGGAATTCATGACCAGTGATTGACGAGGTTTTCCAAGTGGTTTCGGTATATTGAATAAAATCCATTCGTTCGATTTTTTGGCACAGTGCTTAGGATCATTACCTATTGAAATATAAATTTATTTTCTAATCCTATCTCTTCTGCACTGGTCTTTAAATTATACTTCTAAACATCAATATAAATTGGCTGATCCATTTTGCTGTCAATAAAATAAAGGTTTCCAATCCCAGCTGCCGTCATGCAACCCTACACCATTATGGAACCACCTCTATGTTTTACGGTTGGTTAGAGATTTTCTTTACTGAATTCAGTTCCAGATTTTCTCCATACCATTTTTCTTTTCGACGAACTAAATATTTCAAATTTACTCTCATCACTAAAAATAAGTATCCCAAAAGCCTTGTGATTGGTTCATATGTTTCTTTGGCGAATTCAAGCCTTTTTCTGTATTCTATTTACTTATCCACGGCTTCTTTCATGAATCTCGTCCATGATAGCAATTTTTTCTGATGATTCTAGAAACTGTTTCAGAACTCAAATTCTTTCCTGTACCTTTTTGCATATCTCTGCATATTTATATAGCACTTGTACTTGGATTAATTCATACAATCCTTAAAATTTGTTTTTCCTCCCGTTCAGTTAATATTTTGGGTCTTTCTGATCATTCTTTATTCACTAATAAACTATCAGTTTTGAATTTTTTGACAATATCTTGTTCTGTACTATGTGGAATATCAGTCTCTTGTGCAATTTTGCATTGTGAATATCCTTTTTCATTTAGAGAAATTTAGAGTTTTCTCTCTGATGTATTTGTTTCACGTTTTTTCAACATTATTCGAACATTAAAATATTGTAAGTTGGCAAAGAAGCACAACCAATACTACTGATGAATTTTAAGACTGATGAGGTTTTACGTTAGTGTTGCAAGCGAAAATATTCTGGGATTTGCTGATTTCTATATCCATAAGTTTTAATTATTGTACATGGCCGGATACTTTTGCGTATATAAATATGGCATGTTGAATTGAAAAAAAACATTTTTTTCAACACATTATATATATATATTTTATTTGTAAATATTATATTTTGAAGTACAGTAATAGACGATATCAAACATATTTTTAAACAATTTCTTCTCTACCGTAAACTTAATTTATTAAATAAAATGTACTAAGTATAAGAGTGGTCGGATACTTTTATGACTGACTGTATAGTTAGATACAAAAAATTCTAAAAATGCTGTACAGAGATTAGAAAAAAAAAGAAGAGAAAATAAAAATATGTTTTTCATTATTTGAATATAAGTAGTAAATATAATATTAGTAATGAAATATAAGAAATAAAAAAATACAATTCAAGGGCAAGTTGTTATAACATTTTCAATTCTTAAATCATTGCATAATATTACTTGAGTGATTGAAATTGAAACTCAGACACATGTTTGTAAGTATATGCTTTGTATGTAATAAAACATTAAACTTTTTAATGCAACAAAAAATAAATTTAGTTATATTAAAGTATAACGATTCAAGTACAATTAAGCGTAAGCAGAAATGGAATTATTTTCATTTATGTTAAAAAAAAGGACATGTAAAATATCATGAAAATCAATGTCGAGATGAAATTTACTGACACTGTAATACGAAATCTTAGACAATAATTATTTGCTATCATTTCAGTATATACATAAATTTCATTCTTGGAATGAAAAGTTGTTTAATTTGTGAAAAATTGAAATTAGCAAAATTGGAAGATAAAGTGGCTAAAAGTTGTTAGAAATTAGAGAATATTTTGAAATATTTTGGAGGTAAAAAATCAGTTCGAAATATTACTAAAATAGTAAATAGAAGACATTCAACTATTTACAAAAAAATAAAACATTTTAAGACTACAAAAACTTTATAAAAACGAATTAATTTCAAACCTACCAGATATTCATTAAATGCAATGAGAGCTGGTTTATATATCAAGTTAAGAACAAGTCCAGAAACAGTAAGAATTCTTTTAAGAAAACATAGTTTTAATGGTAGGATAGCTTGAAGAAAAATAGTTAGGAGTAAACAAAATAAAATGAAAAGAAAGAGATTTGTGGAACTATATAGAAAAACAAGAATATTTTGTTTATTTTATATATTTCTGAAATTCGGATTTATTAGCAGATGAAAATAAATTTAACTTGTTTCGATCGGATGGTTGAAGTTATGTGTGGAGAAAAGTCAACGAAGAGTCAATGGAGAAAAATTTACAGCCTGGTGGCGGCTCCATCATGATATAGGACTGTTATTATGCACCTCGCCTTGATCTTCACATAATTAACAGTATTATGGACCGAAATAAATATTTAAGTGTTTTAAAACAAAACCTTAAATATTTGTCTATTGTATAATTGCTCTCACATGCTAGAATCATCCCTTCCCTCCAATCGCTGGACTTAAATGTAACAGGAAATTTATGGGTTTATTTACAGAAAAATTAAAAAAATACAATAAATTAGAAACTTAGAAACCCCTTAACTCTTTCAAGTCTGGTGGTACATACGTATGTACCATCATTTTTTTACAACAGTTGTTTGTTGGAATATTTTTTGTACCACCATTTCAAAGGTTTGGAACAATGTAATCTAGTGATATAATTTGTAAATCACTTAAAGAGATAGCTTTTGATAGTTTTGTAATCTATTTAACAGATGGCAGCTGTTACTTAAAGCTTAGAACGGTGGCAAAGCCTACGAGACTGAATCAAAGAGTCTGTTAAAAAAGCAATGTACTTCTAAGGTCTGTAATTTAGTCGAATGTACTGTACTCGAAAGAGTTAATTGAAGAATGGAATAAAACTAAACCGATTTATTTTCAAGAATTGGTTTCATTCGTGCCACATAGATTGCAACTGTCAGAAAATGTAAAGACCTCTCTACACAATATTAATCAATGTCAATATTGCCTCTACGACTTCATGGACATAAAAACTTTCTGAAAACTTAACTGATCGAGTTTCATTTTCACACTGATTTTCATATTTTACATTTCTTTTTCTTAATTTACGTGAAAATAATTTTACTTTTGCTTAATTTTAAATGAATTATTATATTTTAATGTAAACAGGTTTATTTTTTTGTTGCATTCAAATTTTAAGTGTTTTAATACATATGAAGCATATACAAGGGATGTGTCTTAGGTTTCACTTTAAGTCACTACCGCTTCTGTATGTAGATGGTTACAGGTATTCTTGACCTGAAGTACTTGGGTTTTTCCTCAAGTAAAAATTTTTGATTACCTGGAAAGTAACATCCCTCTATGTCCTATATAAACCATCTGTTCTATAAAATTGTCATTACTTATTTTTTGACAAACGTTAGAATCAGTGAATATTTAGTGAAATCTCAGCGTGATTCAAAAACAAAGGCGAGTGAAATGCTGTAAGCAGTTTTTGGAACTCTGTAGTAGGAAGTAGGAAAGAGAAAGAAGTAAATGACCTCATTGATACGAGAGACGAAATTATATCGTATCTATATCATGACCCTACTACAAAAAGGGAGTCAATGAAATGGCATCAAAGAAGCGAACCAGCCTCATAGAAAGCAAAGGATACCGAGAGTATCATGGCGACAGTTTTTCAGGATTCACAAGGATTCCTTATGATTGATTTTAATGAAAGAAACACTGTAATAAATGTCGATTATTATGCGTTATTACTGAGACAAAAATAATTAAAAACTGTTGCGGGAAAATCTCTCAAGGTGTTCTTCCTCTACACGACACATCTGTCCATACCGCTGCGGATGCGAAAGCTGTTATAAGAGTATATGGTTTTCAAGAAGTCGCCCACCCACCTTACAATCCAAACCTGACCCTTAGCGACTATTTTCTATTCACAAAATTGAAGGCTGTCCTTCAAGGGAAACAAATTGGCAGAGACGAGGAAGTGCAAGCAGCAGTTTTGGTCCATTTTACAGATAAAACTTCAGAGTACTTTTTTAATGGCTTAGAAGCTTTAAATAAAGCAGTGTAAAAAGTATATCGAAATCAAAGGAGACGATATTGAAAAATAATAGAAAAAAAATGAGTTTTCTTTCTCCTGCTATCTCAGATCAAGAATACCTGGAACTACCCTCGTATATAATTATTATATTTAAGATTGAAAATAAATTTTAAAAAAGGAATTAGTATCATCATTCATTTCATACATTGGAAAACATAAAAAATAAATATTATTTGTCTACTGATCGAAATATTTGTCATATAAATGTACTCAATTTTTAAATACTTCTAATAATTTAAAATTATATTATTCCTGAATTTATATTAAAAATTTGATTTCCAATTTATATAATGCTCGTAAAATAAAATTTAATAATTCAATGATTTTTTTTAATATAGGATATATATATATATATATATGTATGTGTGTGTGTATTGTGTAGTTGTGCGTGTATTATTAATATACACAAAATTTGACAGGCTCCATGCAAGATCAATGTGTGCAAATTATTACTATTTCTTTAAATACTTGCGGTTATACATGTGTTAAGTGAAATAAATAATACCAAATGCAAATGTGCTGCAGTCTAACTGATTGCACTATTGTGTAAAACAATCGATTTGTTAAAATCGTTAAAAAAAATACTTTTTGCCTGTCAATGTGGCTGGCAATGTAAGTAGCGAGTGCCCTTACTCTCTGCAGCAATTCCTCGGTGTTTCCCAGTAACTGCTTTTTCTCTGCTAACATTTTCTCCAATTCGGATATTTTATCAGTCTGTGCTTCTATCTGTTCCGATAGTACAGACACTTGCAGCTGTAGCGAATCTTTTTCTGTTTCGAGACGTTGCACTTTTCCATCTTGATCTGGATTCTGAAACAACGAAAAGATGTACATTAATCAAAACATTATTTAAACATCAATATATTTAAATCGGTGTTAACCTGTGATGGAAAATAATAAAAAAAATCCTTCAGATTTATGCTAATTGTAAATTATGAATTTTTATTTTGAAATCGTACTAAAAACTATAAGAGGGAAATATATAAATATTTTCATAAAAGTAAATTAATATACTAATGCATTATTGAACACATTTGTAGTGAGTGGAAATTGTTTAAAAAAATAAATTGTCTTGCAATTGAACCCACGGTGAACAAATACTTTCATTAGTATTATAACGAAAAAAAGATATTTTTATTAATAATTTGTATAACTTTTTCCATTATATGCAAAAAAATAGAAAACATTGCAAATTCACAAAAACATTTTTATTTTATTTAGTGCTTATGTCCATAAATAAATAAACTAATTCATTTCTTTTGAAATCATACTGAAAATTATAAGAAGGATGTATATAAATATTTTCATAAAAAATAGATTAACATACTAATTCATTGTTGCACACTTTTTATAGTCTGGAAATAGTTTAAAAAAATAAATTGTTTTGCAATTGAACCCATGGTGAACAAATACTTTCATAAGCATTATAAAGAAAAAAATATGCAAAAAGAAATAGAGGATAATAAAAACTCATAAATACATTTTCATTTTTTGAGTGCCTAAGTCCATAAATAAATAAAAGTGAATAAACTAATTCGTTTCTTTTAAAATGAATAAAATGTTATATTTAAATATTAGGTTAATGCAAAAATGATTGCGGTTTTTATCATTTTAAATTTGGTGCCGATTTTTCTAGTTACCATTACCTTTTGTTATTGTCATGTGATACATCATTGTAAACAATGAAATTAACACTACTGACTTCATATTATGTTTATTGTTTTCCTTCTTTAGTATTGTTGGATATAACCTCCAAAATTAGTCATGGAAAAAAGCGAATTCGCGTGATTTTGTCGCATGAGTTAAAATTGGGACGTAACGCAACAGAAACTGTTCGAAGTATCAAATTTGTTTTTGGTGAAAAGTCAATTAGTAAAGAGATAGCTTAACAATGGTTCCAAAAAATTCGTAATGGAAACGAAAGCCTTGATGATGAGAAAGGTCGTGGACGTCCTTCAGCATTAGACGAATAATGATTTAACAACCATTAATGAAGCAGACCTACAGAAAACCACTTAACGGGTGGCAGAAGAACTCAGTGTTGATCATTCAACAGTTGTTCGATATTTGAGTCTAATTGGAAAAACAAAAAAGCTGGATAAATGGGTGCCGCATGAACTAAATGAACATCAAGCAATTCGGCGATACGAAGTCTGCTCTGCGCTTCTTTTGTGTAGCAAAAATGATCCTTTTGTTGATCGCATTGCCACACGTAATGAAAAGTGGATTCTCTACAACAATCAGAAACGTTCATCACAGTGGTTAGACAGAGGAGAATCACCAAAATAGTTTCCTAAACAGAAGCTTCATGAAAAAAATATTATGGTCACAGTTTGGTGCTGGGAAGTGGCATCATTTAAAACAACTTAAATCCTGGTTCAAAAAATGCATGAGAAATTGCTAGGAAATCGTTTACGGCCAGCATTAGTCAATCGAAAAGGACCAATTCTTCTTCATGACAAGGCCCGACCTACACGTCTCACCAATGACTTTAAAAAAATGAAAGGAACTGGGTTATGAAACCTTACCTCACCCACCTTATGCTCCGGCCCTGCCTCTGACAGATTATCATTTTTTAAACATTTGAGTAATTTTCTACGAGAGAAAGTTTTCAAAGATCAAGCATCAGCTGAAGGCACTTTCGGTGAATTCGTTAATTCCAGGACTTCAGAATTCTATCTTGTAGGAATAAACAAACTCGTTTCCCATTGGGAGAAATGTGCGCAGGTCAATGGTCTTTATTTTGATTAATAAATATAATTTTAAATGATATTAATTGTGTCTGATACACTCGATATGTAAATACCGCAATTATTTTTGCACCAACCCAACAGTGTATTAAGTTATAATTTCTTCCTCTTAATCAAAAAGAAAATTGGTTTATTAGGAAATAATTAATATCTCAATATATCTCACCAATGCACACAAAATATACAAGTTTTCAATAAATGCTATGTTTCTATACATGTATTATTACTATAATTGTAAATATGGCTGTAAATCAATACAAATAAGAAAGTAAAAATTATATATATATATATACACACACACACACACACACACACATATATATATATATATATATATATATCAGCATTTACAACACTTGCAGTGAATAATATTTTTTCTTATTATTATAAACAAATGAGAGCTGTTAGTTTTACAAAGGATTCATGCAAACATATTATATCATAACAGAAATATCACGTTTACTCCCTAAAAAAATACCTTATTGTATGGTGTCCAAGAATTATAGTTTCTCGGTTCACTTCCATAATGACAGCAAGGTAATCTAGGTAATGTATGATAAGTACAACATCCCGAACAGCTGTCAACACTACGTTCACGTAACACATTCCTACATCCACATCCACTGTGACTACGATCAGAATTCATTCCGTACAAATCAGGATGACTACCTGCCATACGGTGATCGAAATCATGCCTAGGACGATAGTGATGACGATCGTGAGTGTCGTAGTCGATGAGTACAGTCGAAGAACCGTAACGTTTAGGATCGGTCCTTTCGTGGTGTCTATGGAAAGGATTATCTCCTGGCGGTACGAATTTCTGATCGTTCTGGAAAGGTATTTCACACCTTTTGTGTGTGAGCGATTCATCTAACCATGGTTTTTCATATCGAACCGAATCCTCTTGAGACAGTTCGTCAGACCTGCGTGTACATGAAACATCATAACAAGAACACGGCGTCTGTGTACTTTGCGGAGATAAAATAAGTTCAGATCTAGGTGGCGGCGGGGGAAAGTACATTTCCCTATGATCGTCCGAGGATCTATGATCTTGTGTGGATCTAGATTTTTGATCGCGCTCTTGTCGATTTCCATGATGTATTCTACGCCTGTCTAAGCTTCCGGTCTGTTTTTCCGGGGTCTGCCTTCTCGGAGAATTCTCCGAGCGTGCTCGAAGCGGCGGACGACTCGTGGGAGGTTTCGTAGTTACAGTCTGATGATGAATAGGAGACTGTCGAATATGTTGCTGCTGATCTAATCGTACCGGAGATGAAGAAGGATGTACTAAGGCCTGTTTATTTTCTTTCGTGTAACTGTTAGCAGACGAATGAGAAGAAGAATGATCGGGTCTCGAATTATTACTAAACCACTGGAAGTCGTCATCGCATCGTGTCGAATTGTCTGCATTAATGAAAATTATTCGTTGGTATATATGTAAAAGTTAGTAGATTATTTTACTATTTTTTCTCGGTGTATTAAAATTTATTTGCATTTAAATATTTATAAAACACACACACACACACATACATATATATATATATATATATATATATATATATATATATATATATATATATACACACCCCATGTAACAAAAAGCTGCACATGCGTTTACTTCATAATTCATAAAAATTCTTCATTATTGAATTTTTTCGTTAGTCGCAAATTTCTTTCATGAAATGCAGCTGCTGCTTTTTTGTGAAAAAAATTGCTATTTCAGTTGAATTTTTGAAATTGGTATGAAAGTCTGTCCATGATGTCTAAGAAATCACAATTAAGTAAAGAGAATAAAGTAGCTATTTTGGCTTTATCTGAGCAAGATATGCCTGTTGAGTTTAATGAAAGCTCAGTAAGAAGATTCTCAAAGAAATAATGGAAGGAACAGACTCTGGTCAGAAAGAATGGTACGGGACTAGAGAGATGTACTATAGTCCGAGAAGACAGGAATCTGAAGAAGCTGAGTTTAAAAAACATTTCAAACAGCCACACAATTAAGAGCTGTACAGGGACTACAATCAGCTTGAGAACTGTCCAAAATAGCCTTAATGAGATGGGTTTATTCGCAAGAAAAAGTGCAAAGAGACCACTTCAAACTACAAATATTAAACAAACTCGGTTAAAATGGGTTAAAGGGAGACGAGACTGGAATGTAGACGATTGGTCAAGCGTTTTATTTAGATGAGTGCAAATTTAACTTAATTGAACCAAATGGGAAGCAAATAGTACGCAGGCGAAAGGGTGAACGGTACAGTATGGATGCATAGACCACACTGTGAAATATTTGCCCCATAAAATGGTGTGGGGATGAATAACATCATACAAAATCGGACAATTAATTATGGTTGAGGGTACAGTGAATGCACGAAAATATAAAGAAAGAATTTTGAAAAGTGTTATACCGAGTATGGAGATGCCAACACCTTGACACAGAGTAAAATCTGTGTGTATTTATAATTATTATTATTTTGAGTGTTGTGAGAACATTATTGTCTCAAGTTTGCAAAGTGCTTGAGAGGTTGTAACTTTAAAGGTAGAGTTGGGGATATAATTGTTAAATTAGCCGGGGAATAATCTAGATCTTAACCACATCGAGAATATCTGGGCACTTATGGGAAAGAAAATACAGCAGGACAGACCATTGGTACAATGATATTAAGCCCGATTACTTTATTAATTTATATGCCTCGATGTTGAATGGGTTTAGGACGTTATCAAAGCAAAAGGCTGTACTATTAGATACTACTTTCCATTTAATACGTTTGTATTTGTTTTTTAAGTATAATTTGTTTTCTTTTCGAAATAAAAACCACAATAAAAAGTGTTAAAATACCTCATTTTCTATTTTAAATTAGAAATGTCGAATAGAAAACTTTGTTAATTTGTTATATTTCTTCACTTTCACCTTCAAAGTAATAATTTGTTACAGAAATTTTACTTTAAAATTTTTTTTTGAATTCATTACATAAGAAAAAACCAAAATACAGAAAAAAACTCAAAAAGTGGCTGTATTTTCCTTTTTTTTCTCATTTTCTATGAAATACATCGTGCGGCTTTTTTTGTTGTGCAGGGTATATACGTGTATATATGTATGTATGTGTATATATATATATATATATATATTATATTAAAAAATTGTGTAATAATATTATAAAAATGTTCGGACTAGATATAAAGAAAGTTAATTCCATTGAAGTTTCATAATGATTATATAAAAGTTTTGTGTGTATTTAACACAATTATTTATATACCTATAAAAAATACTAATTCATTAGAGCTTAAAGCCGTGACAAATATGTTTTAATACATGTATTAGATCAGCGTTTCCCAAACTATGTTCTAAGTGAATATGTGTTCGGAGAAAAATTGTCAAAATGAATATGAGCATGGAATGGCTTTAAATGCTGCGACAGCATTTTGATCACATTGACGTCACATAATTTAAGACAAAATTTTATTGAATTTTTAAGAGAAAAATTTTAACTCTCGTCAACTAGCTTGATGGCAAGAGGCTAGCGAGCTGGCTTTAAGTGTTTGACATGTCACATTCGACTCCTGCTCGATTCATTCACTTTTTTTCTTCACCTGAATAATAATTTATTGTATTTTATTAAACAAATTGTTTAAATGAAGATGAAATAACATTCTCTTTCAATTTTCTATCGCAAATGCTCTTTATTAAATTTTTACAATTTTATTTCAGAAAATGATTTTTTCAATTTTTTTTTAATTTTTTGCATTATTTTACAAACATATTCTTATATTAAAGTGTTCATGTGGTACATTCCACGAAATGTTGTGTATAGAGTAAGGAATAAAATTCTTTCATGGATACACGACGTGATCACTTTAACGAGATCATATACCATGTAAATACTTTAATATACGAATATGTTTGCAAAATAATGTAGAAAATAAAAAAGAATTCTGAAAAAATCATTTTATGAAATAAAATTTAAAAAAGAGCATTTTTCGAAAGAAAATTGCAAGAAATGTTATTTCACTTTCATTTAAACATTTTTTTAAATAAAATGCATTAAATCATTATTCAGATGAAGAAAAAAAAGTGCATGGATCGCGAGGTGAGACTTGAACATGACACGTCAGACACTTGAAGAGGACTCTAGCTACCAAGCTAGTTGACAACGGCAAAAAATCTTTCTTATAAGCCTGATGCGAAAAATTTGGAATCTTTTTTTCTCAAAAATGGCTGGATAGTGCGAGCTACTACATTACTATATTAATACCTTTGGGGTATCCTACCACTGCACGAACTTTAGTCCCAAACTTAATTTCCTAGGTCGTATCCTCCACTTGTAAGTTTTCCAAATAGGTACCAGAAATATCTCAGCAAACGCGACCGATTTACATGAAATTATGCACATATATTTCTTAGATCATTATCTAGTTTTTCACGTACAATCGTTTCGATATTTACATTATTTGATTAGTTATTAACAAAATAGATTCCAATTTCAGGGCTGAAATTTCATGTTTTTTTAAACATCTGCTATTTCCGAAATAACAATTGTTTTTTAAAAAAGGCTATATTATTAATTAGTTTAGTCTATCTACTTTAATATTCAATTAAAAAATTTTAATTCATATAACATCTCTCGAAAATACACCTGGTACCGCGGAACGCTGTATCAATTACGTCGCCTAAATAACGGATTACTACTAGCACGTGGTGAAAAATATCGACTTGAAAAAAATATTCAAATAATTTAAAATGTATACTTTAGTTTCGCAATAAAATATTATTTTACACGTGAAAAGAATTCATGAAAATATGAAATTTTTGAGGCCTCGAAAGGTATATATGAATTTTAATGATTTCTGGAACAATTTAACAGAAGAGTACACCAGTGTTTCAAAACTAGATATTCTTGTTTCACTTCCTTTAACAATGAAATGTTTATACGTGGCAGGATTTTCATATTATGCTGCCACGAAGTCAAAGTCCAGGAACAGACTCGACGCTACACCAGATATGAGAATTTCAACCTTCTAACATTGTGCTTTGATATCAAAATAATTTGTAATTCAAAGACCCAAAAACGTCGGAGTGATTAAAAACACAATTTTACAACATGCATATATATATATATATATATATATATATATATATATATATATATATATATATATATATATCATCATCATCATCATCTTCAGCCCCTGTCAATCCACTGCTGGATAAAGGCCTCTTCCATGATTTTCCATTTTGTTCGATTCAGTGCCTCTCTTTTCCACATTTTTCCAATAAAGTTTTTAATATCCTTATCCCATCTGTTCATTGGTCTCTTTCTCGGTCTTTTCATATTCCTTGGTTCCCAGTCAATAATTTCTCTTGTCCATCGGTTGTCTTCTCTTCTTGCGACATGTCCCGCCCATTTCCATTTCAGACTCTTTACTCTTCTTATTATATCTGTGACTCCTGTTTGTTTTCGTATCCATTCTATTCTCTTTCTATCTCTTCTTGTTATTCCCAACATGCATCGTTCCATACTTCGTTGTGTTGTTTGGAGTCTTTGAACTATTTTGGCGTTAAGCACCCATGTTTCGCTGCCGTAGGTAAGGACCGGTAGTATACACTGATCGAATACTTTTTTCTTTAAACAGAGTGGGATTGTTGATTTAAATATTGAGGCGTTTCGTCCGAAAGAGCTCCATCCCATTTTTATTCTCCTATTTACTTCTTCCGTGAATGATCCATCTCTGTTGATAAGCTGGCCTAGATAAACATATTTCGTGACTTCTTCTATTTCCGTTCCTTTTATTTCAATTTTCTTCGGACATACAAACGCATTGAACAGTACTTTTGTCTTTGTATGATTCATGTTGAGGCCGATTTTTTGACTGGCATCGTTTAGTTCTTCTATTCTCTTTTGCAACTCTTCCGGAGTATTTGCGAAAATAACTATATCATCGGCAAACCGGAGATGGCTTAATCTTTCGCCCTTTATCTCGATTCCTTTGTCCTCCCAGTCGAGCGATTTGAATACTTCTTCTAAGGCCGCAGTAAACAATTTCGGAGAAATTGCATCTCCCTGTCTTACACCTTTCTCGATTTTTATCTTTCTTGTTTCTTCATGTAGCTTCACCGACATCGTTGCTTTTTTATAGATGTTATCTAGCAGCTCGATATATGTGCCCTCTATGCCCTGGTTCTTCAGTGCAGATATTACCGACAAGGTGGTGATGGAGTCAAAAGCCTTCTCGTAGTCTATAAATCCAAGACACACTGGTATTTGATATTCATTTGATCGGCTTATTACTTCTCTCACTACTTGAATATGATCCATTGTACTAAATCCGGTTCTAAATCCTGCTTGTTCCCTTGGTTGGGCGAAGTCTAGTTGCACTTGTAGACGTTTCGAAATTATTTTTGTAAAGATCTTATATATTGTAGGTAGTAAACTAATCGGCCGATAATTCTTCAAATCTTCTTTATCTCCTTTCTTGTGTAGAAGAATTACGGTGGCTTCATTCCATTTATCTGGGATAGTTCTTTTTTGTATACAAGCAGTGAATATATCAGCGAGAACTTATATATATATATATATATATATATATATATATGTATATATAAATACGCTAGTTTATTTTACTACTTTTATGTGATTTGTTTTACATAATTAACATTTAAGAATAAATATTTTTTTAACGCTAAGATTCATTAATTTATTTATTATTTATATCTACCTATCCTACAAAATAACCAAGATGTTCCGTTTAAAATTTCAAGATTCGCACTGTTCCGTCATAGGGAAAATTTGGGAAACGCTGTTTATTAGATAATTAAATTGTTCAGTAAAAATAATAACATATATTTTTTTGTTAATGTAAAAAATTTAGTAGACTGCCAATTATTACAATTTATTTCCATTTAAAACATGATCAGACAATTAAGTAGAAAATATTTCTAAAAGCACACTAATTACAAATTAATTTTGATGATAATCGCATTAATTATGTCACACAATAAATAAAGTTAGATGTTTTTATTAGAAATTAAATAAATGATTATGTGTTTCACAAAATCATTCTATTTAAATTTTTCATAAATATTAATATGAATTTTTGTTTTCGTTAAAACAACAATTAAAGATACAATTTGAGATCGAAGGAATTAAAATTAAATTAATATAATTAATGAAGCTATAGATTAAATTAAAATATACTTATTTGATGCAGTTATAGACGAACAAATATTTTTCAGATGATTTCGCTACTAAAGTAAACGAATACTAGGAACTGAATTGAAATTTATAACATTTTTTGCATTTCCAGTTATAAATAGTTTTGTTTACTATTGAATACTTTATTCAGTCCATTAACTTAAATACATTTTCAATTCTATTATTAAAATAATTATAAATCAATATTAATTAATTACACTTTTTGTCTGAGAATAATAATTTGAATAAATAAAAAAATACATAACAAAAAATAAAATAAAATCTTTATAAGCGTAGAATCCCAAAAAATATTTTGTTTAACAATTAAATATTCTATAGATAATATTGTATAAAATGTATAGAAATTTAATATACTTTGTCACCTTTTAAATTCATTTTGACATTAGACAATTTAGATATTGAACAATTGTGTCAAAATTTATAAATATATAAAATATTTTTCATTTTCTTTTAAACTTTTTTTCATTAATGATGGATATTATTTTGTTTTATAATATATACATATATATATATATATATATATATATATATATATATATATATATATATACTCAAGATCACTGAAAGTGATTCACCATTAATATAATGGTTTTAAATCGTTAAAAGAAAAAAAATAATTACGGTTTTTTTTACTATCGCTCTGTTAAATACGTATGTCGTTCACAGAAATGACTCAATTACGTTTTACATTTCAAAGTGGGAGGTGTGATTGAAGCTCTTATAAAATAACAATGCCAAAATACTTCATATATCTCCTAAGAAAAAATAGAAACCGTTAGTTTGGCGAGTGTCGGACTGTCAACACGTAATATTTAAAAAAAAACTGGAAGTTCTCAGACATCAGACATGAATTTTGAAAAAAGAGAGAATTGAGCATAGCAGATCAAAAGAAATGAGCTGATAAAGTTAAAAAAATTACTGAGAGAGACGATCGTTTGTTGATTCGTCCGTCTTTACAACATCGATTTAAAACAGCTACACAAATAAGAACGGAAGTATCCAAACAATGTTCAGTGAACGTACGTGTTGAAATTATTCGGAGGCGATTGAGGGAGAATGGATTACATATGCACGAAGACCTGCCAAAAAAACCATTTCTAACAGCTAAAACGAAAAAAGATCTCTTAAACTGAACAAGAAGTCATGAAAATTGGATATTATTCGATTGGTGACAAGTCATGTTTTCCAATTAATCCAAAATCAACCTCTTTTACTTTGACAGTTTTTAGTACGCGCGACGACAAAGTGGCGAATTATTTTTGGAAAAATGCATCCAGAAAACCGTAGGGTACCCTCAAAGTTAATTGATTTGGGGATGTTTTCCTTATTGTGGTGTTGGCCAATTGGTGTTTCTGAATTCTTCATTAATAGAGACGAGTATAGAAAAATTCTAAATAATAGTTTTTTGCCTTCGACGGATAATCATCTTTCACATTACAACTCCATTATCTTCCAACATGATTCTGCACCATGCCATAAGTACATAAGATAAATTTTAGTTTTCATTTAGAATTATGTCGATTGTAAATAAGATTTTGTACAAAAAAATCGAGTGGTCCTGTTAATTTGCCATAGGTGACCACTTACAAAAACTTGGAGTTACGACATTGCAATGACCAGGAATGGTCCTGTTTTCCACTCAATAGAAAATATCTATGGTGTAATATAATATAGAATAAGTAAAAGGAACATAAGTACAATAAATAAATAAATTGAGAGCAGAGTTAGAGAAACAGTGAAAATAAGGATTGATGAAAGACCTTATCGAGGAATCAGTGAATTCCATGCGGAAACGGATTACAGCCGTAAGAAAATCAAAAGGAAGGTCGACTAAATATTAATTTTATGTGCGAATTAAAATTTTGTGCGTATATTCGAATAACAAAATTAAAAATTTCCTTTGAATATCGTTTTTATTTTTTAAAAAAAAACATTGAATAATCTATTACAAAACTGACTATAAAATTCCTTTCATGTTAAAATCTCCTTAAACATATTTTTTACTCCATTCTTTACGCTACCATGACTAAATCAACCCATCATATCAAATTCAAATAATTAATTGCATTGACCTCTTAAATTTAAAGAAATACAATCCTTACATTTAAAATTTGTTTGTGGTGAACCACTCCCAATGACCGTGATTGTATATACATGCATATATACAGTGTGGTTTCTAAAAGAGTACACACAAATATATAGCACGATTCAATGTGCGAAAATAATACGAAATGACATTATAACGTGTTTTACAAAAAATCATCGCTGTACTCCCATTATACCCCATTGAATAATTTAATAGTATAACACTGACTTGCATGCGTCTTTTCTGGACAATTTCTGAAACTTTTATACCAGAGATACCCGCGATTTTACATTCGAATGAAAGGTAAACACTTTCACTATCGTATAAATTATTCATAAAAATTAATAGAATAACAATTGCATAAGTTATTCACAAAGTATGCATGGAAGATGGTAGGCTATCAAACTATTCAATAGGTCATAACTGGGTACAGTGTTTTTCTGGAACCATATTATGATATCATTTTCTATTATTTTTGTACATAGACTTTCGTTATAATATTTTTGCGCTCTCATTTCAAGAATACACTCACATACACACACACATATATAAATATATACATACATACATTTATAAATATATATATATATATATATATATATATATATATATATATATATATATATATATACATAAAGATATATATATATATATATGTATATATATATATTATATACATGTATACATATATATATATATATATATATATATATATGTATATATATATATATATATATATATATATATATATATATATATATATATATATATATATATGTATACATATATATATATATATATATATATGTATACATGTATATATATATATAAACATATATATATGTATACATACATATATATATATATATATATATATATATATATATGTATATATATATATATATATATATATGTATATATATATAAAAGTAATACGATTTATCGTATCCCTTTTAAAATCTATTTTCATGCTATATGAATACTGCGCATGCCTGTGTAGAACAAGACGACTGACCGCGCAGCTGATGAGAGATGGAAAGAGATAGAAAAGCCACGCGGAGCATGATATTTATTCAATAACAATCGTTTGACCAAATTGTAATTGTTTAAAATAAATCATTGTGAAATAATAGCTTTTAATGTCGTTTCTTGTTTTACAGGTGAGCATTTATTATAGATAAACTATAATTTCTATGTGTAAATATGTAAATAATAAAAATCTTGTTTTACAGTGAAACACAGTTTAGTTATTATTTCATCAACAATATAAGTTATATAATAAAAGATTAATAAACACATTATAAAACGACATTTATCAGTTATACAAAACCACAATGGATAAGCTATGTTTTAACTTTATGATAATTGCAAAACCAGACGATGACAAGTCAAGCATATACGCCATAACCTCAATCTCTACTCCAACTAACCAGACTTATATATTACCTGAAGAGCTGCAACCTTTGAGTTTACATAAAGAGATTCTAAAGTGCGAAATTGTTCAAAAAGTAAAGACATCATTAAAAAGAAGACACGAGAGAAGAGAAGTCTGGATTACTTTAACAAATGAATTAAAAAAAATCTACATTGATGAGGGTAATATTCAATTTGAAGGATTTTTGTTGGAAAAAATTGAAGAGAGAAAAGAAAACACAACTACAGAAGAACATTTATTAAAATTAATTGAATCTCTAAAAATAAATGAGAACGAAGTCAGACAGCAAAATAAAAATAAGTTGAAATTACTAGATAAGTTCGTATTGGATAAATTTTCAGGAAAAATCACAAACGTTCATCAGTGGTTAAATAATTTTGAAAGTGAATGTACTAGACTAAATGTAACTACAGATACAGATAAAATTGAAATGTTAAGATTATTTATGGAAGAATCTGCTATGGATTGGTATAATTCTATGTTGATAAAAAACTCAATAAATTCTGAATGGAGTGTCTGGAAAAATAGCTTGTATGAAACATTTTCGAATAAAGGATGGTCATCAATCAGATATGCATTTAATTACAGATATAAACAAGGTTTAATATTGGAATATGCCTTAAAGAAAGAACGGTTATTGCTAGAAATAAATAAATCAATAGACACACAAACACTCATTAACCTCATCGTAACAGGTTTACCAAATTATATAGCAGATAAAATAGATAGAGAAAAATTGAAAACAACAAATGATTTGTTTAACGACGTCAGAGGTTTAGAACATTTAATCAAGAAAACAAGCCCAAAAGGAAAATATGAAAATAATACAACTGTTAAAAATAATACCAGAGATAACAAATCACCATGTTCAATATGTAAAAAAGAAAACAAAGGTATTCGGTTCCATCCCGAATCGTCATGCTGGTTTCAAAATAAACAAGAAGATAAACAGAAACCTGCTCATGAAATATGTAATAATTTGATTGAGACAGAATTTCTGAATATAGATCCAAAAAACTAACGCTGCCACCATTGATCAAAATACCAATAACAATAAATGATGAATTGAAAATACAAGGAGTTTATGATCCTGGAGCAAACATATCAATAATAAATTCAAAATTGTTACACTGGGAGAATAGACCAATCAATCATCATGGAAATATAAAGACGATCAATGGTGTAAGAGAAACTTTAGGTATAGTATCATTAAAAATAAAAATTTTTGATGCAACAAAAATGATGCATGTATTTGTAATAGACAAGAAAAACTTTGATCACGATTTTTTAATCGGATTAGACTGCGTAGAACAATTTCGGTTAAAGCAGGATGAAAAATTAGAAATAAGTCAAGTAAAATCACACGATGATTATTTAAAAATTAAAAAAATTCCTGATTGTACAGGTAAAATGCTCCAAAGCGATAATAAAATTAAAAATAATAAAATAAATAAAATGCTAAGGGAACATAATATAAGCAAAAACATTACACTAAGCAAAAAAATTGAGATAAATTTCAATGAACATGTGAGATCACAAGATTTTAATATCGAAGTGAATCACCTAAATTTAATACAAAAAAATAAAATTGATCTATTAATAGAAGAATATAAACACATTTTTGCAAAAGATAAGTATGATGTGGGTACTGTAAAAGATTATGAAGCTCGCATAGACCTAATAATTGATAAATATTGCTGCAAAAGGCCATATAGGTGCACAATCGAAGACAAAAAAGAAATAGAATTACAGATAGCAAAATTATTAGAGAAAAATTTAATTGAAGACTCCTACAGTGCCTTTGCTGCCCCAGTAACTTTAGCATACAAAAGAGATGATGGGAGAAGATCAAGATTGTGTGTAGATTTCCGTGATCTGAATAAAATAGTAATTCCACAATCACAACCATTTCCCTTGATTGAAGATCTCATGGTGAAAACAAGAGGATGTAGGTATTTTACCACGCTTGACATAAATTCAGCATTCTGGTCGATACCACTCCGGATTGAGGATAGACGCAAAACAGCCTTTGTGACGCAGGATGGACACTATCAATGGACATGCTTACCTTTTGGTTTGAAAACATCACCTGCAATCTTCCAAAGAATTTTAAGCAGTATTATAAAAAAATATAAACTAGACGGATTTGCAGTAAATTACATAGACGACATATTAATTTTTTCTAAATCATTTGAAGAACACATCAGTCATTTAAAGCAATTACTAGAT
>CM068313.1:59811376-59863876 GCA_034766995.1 Acanthacorydalis orientalis
TTTCATGGATATACTACGTGATCATTTTAACGGGAACAAAAATTACGTAAATACTTTAAAATAATGTAGAAAATTAAAAAAAATCAGTGAAAAAAACATTTTCTGAAACAAAATTGTCAAAATTTAAAAAAGAGCATTTTTCGAAAAAAAATTGCAAGAAAATGTAATTTCATCTGTATTTAAATATTTTTTTTAATAAAATGTATTAAATAACAATTCATGTAAAGGAAAAAAAACTGCATAAATCGAGCGAGACTCGGAACCTGAACACGTCAGACACTTGAAGATTTCTCGCTACCACCTAGCTATCAAGCTAGTTGTTAGCGGGGAAAAATTTTTCTCTCATAAGCCTGATGTGGAAACTTTGGAGCCTTTTTTCTCTAGAATGACTCGATAGTGCGAGCTAGTACGTTACTATATTAATACCTTTGGGATATACTACTACAACAGGAAGTTTGGTCCCACACTCAATTTCCGAGATCGTATTTCTCCCCTTGGCAGTGATTTTGTGGGTGATTATGTCAGGCAGTGATTATGTCAGTTCACTCGTTTTTATAAAGAACCGATCAAATTATTTTAAGTAATGTTTCCTTAAACGAAAAAAATATATATGGGCACATAATCTAAATCGAACTTTTTTTTCATTTTTGTGTTATAAAAAAAATCATTTTTTTTAAACCATAACTATTAAGTTGATAGAAAAATAATTGCTGATTATGACCTTCAAATTCAAAACAAAACCGCAATTATTTTCCTACCGACCAGAAACAAAAATTGGAAAAAACCTTTATTTAAAAGAAATTTCATGTCTGTAAAAATTAAATGAATATATATATTCATATTCATTTAATTCACACTTTTTACTAGAATATAAACCTTACTTGTTCAAAAGTATTCTACAACATTGATACACAACTGTATTTATCACTCGGATAAAAGTTTAATATGTACGTCTTAATCAAAACTAGTGAAACGGAAGAGTGTTATACATATATTGTTACATTTTTGAACTCTGTTCCGTTATTCACACGAATGAACATATTATGCAAATATATCTGCAGACTAACTATATTCTAGTTCTCACAGCCTTATACAACTGCATATGAATTTGTGATCATCTGAAAAACATTTCTTCGTATTGTTCCATTGTTGTGTATTGTTCGTACGCCGTTTTGTTCTGTTAAAATAAAAAAAGCAATTTCAACGACACCGATCACACACAATCGCAAAGCATGTATAATGACACAAAGACCTATTTGAGTCTGGTACGGTGGTTTGTTTGACTTCGTTGTATTTTTTTCCGCAGAAGTGTTCGACATGTCAGAAGTTGATGTTGTGGGACGTGTGTTTGAGCAAGTCGACCACGCTGCCGAAACACCGACTTCTTTAGCCGGAGGCGGACACACTTTCAACGTGCCTGATTCATCGTCCGTACTTGAATCGGCATTTTCAGCACTACTTCCTGCTGGCGTGACAGTTATTATCTTACTACAATTGTTAAACTGGCCGTACAGTCAGTTTTTTTTTACATTTACATAATAGTTAGGGTTTCTTTTTTAATATTTTCAATAATGATTGTCGAAAATACTAAGTGCATGTTGACTTCTTAAAAACGACTTACAAAAATCTATATTCAATCGTTTACAATGCATTCAAAATGCTCGAAACGAAATGAAGAATTGAGAAGTGTACGTCGCAGTCCGTTTGCAAAATTATATAAATGGAATCTGTACTCAGGAATGATAAAAATATTTCGACGCCAGGTGTTTATATTTAAAACAAAATACGCGTCAGTGTGATTTGTGGCAGTTACAGAGGCAGTTATAACTGGATGGATAACACCACAAGATTTCGACAAATGTGTCATGAGTTGGAATCCGGATTTATGACAGGCCATTAATCGCTAAGCAAACGATTGTTCTGAACGTTTAGTGAGATCACTAAACTTTTAAGCAACGCTTCTAAATTAACTTACATTACATGCAAGAATCATACATGTGTGTGTATGTATGTGCATATATATATATATATATATATATATATATATATATATATATATATATATATATATATATATATGTCTGTATATGTCTATGTATGTATATATATAAATATATATATATATATACTCTAGTATATATATATATATATATATACTAGAGTATATATATATATATATATATATATATATATATATATATACTCTATATATATATATACTCTAGTATATATATATATATATATATATATATATATATATATATACTAGAGAACTCCTCCCCTGCTTGCTTCACTCGTCGACCCCCAAGGGGAGACTCCTCTCTCGTTATTGTTTGCTCTCCCCTCGAAAAACGTTACTCAATAATAAAATAAGCGTTTTTCTTCGTAGAATTTATGGTGTATAATTTCCAAATTTACAATGTTTACAAATGAATACATAATAAGTTCACAATACTCATTGCATTCGGTTGGTAGAAAAATAATTGCGATTTTTGTTTTCTGAATTCTAATCTTAATTTATTTCAATGAAAGTGTCATTGCATCATGTTAATACCATTTTAAAGTGCCATAGATAAGTCGATGTCACCGAATTTTTGTGGATAATTTTGATTGCATATACACCTGTGTGCAAAATAAAAGCAGTTCACTTCATTACAAAAGTAATTTTTAAATTTCCACCGCTCGCCTCTTTAAAAATTAGTGACATCATTCGAAACCACAATTTAATGTTCCAGCAATCGATTTTGTGTGATTTCCTGCCTTTTGGGGTTTAGTTGTCAAAAAATATCGCATTGTTTCTGATAGCCTAAAATAATAGCACTGTGCAAAATAATAGCAGTATTGTTAAACTGACATCTAAAAGTTAAAATAACGAAATATTTTTACTACTTTCTTTAATTTTAATCTGAGGTAGACAGAATTTAATAACCCAACACAAAATTTAGTGAATTCTATGTATGTTTTTTGTTAAAATGGGCCGTGGAAAGCATTTTAATGAAGAAAAACGACTTTTATTCAAAAAGTTGCCGTCAGAAGGTAAAGTAGACAAACTGACTGAAGAACGCTTGGATGCTCTAATAAAATTATTGTAGATGCTAAAGAGTAGACCCAAAAAACAGAAACACGAGGATGGAAAAGGAAAATTCAAGAAAAGAATTAAAAAAATGTTCGGCTAGCGCAAAACAATTTTTTTAACGAGTTTGAAGAGGAAACAGGAGCTCAATACAAATATGGACGATCCTACAATTAGGTGGAGACTTGTACAAGCCAAATTATTCGGCAGAAGTCCAAAAAAGGTTCTAAACTTGAAGCAGCAGCATTTGCAAAATACGATAAAATTTGCAAAAGAACATCTGCATTGGCCACATTTGCAATGTTCTGTGGACTGATGAATTTAAGATAGTTTTGTTTGGCAATAGCGGAACAAGGCAGTATATTAAAACACCGCCAAATAGTTTATATGATCCACGGTACACAATAAAGACCGCAAAGTATAGTGGTGTAGAAATAAATGTATGGGGCTGCTTTTCCTGTTACGGTACATGGGCCCTTATATTAGATTAAAGAAACAATGGACGCAAAAATTTATGATAAAATTATGCAAAATGTTATGCTACGCTAGGCTGAGTGATATATGCAATTTAAACGGCTCTTTGTGCAGGATAATAATCCGAAATATGTAAGAAGACTGGCCAAAAATTGTTTTCAGATAACAGAATTCAGGTTATGGAGTGGCTAGCACAACCCCCTGACTTGAACCTTATTGAAAATATTTGAGCAGATGTTAAAAAAAGCTGTTTTTAAATCAAAACCCAAAACTGTTCATGTATTATGGAAAGTAGTGAAATCTGCATGGGCGTTCATTCCCCAGGAAAGATGTAGGCAATTAATCGATATTATGCGAAGGTGACGTTCAGCTGTATTGGCTAATAATGGTCACACAACACAATACTAGATTATTTTATTATATTTTACACATACATTTTACTTTTATTTTTAAATATATATGATACTTGGAAACACTGATTTTTTGCACACCAAATTTTTTGTCTTAAAACTATAATAAAACTAATTATTTAAATGGGAAATGAAATTTAACTAATATTTTTACGTAAGTGAGATAAATAAACAGGGATTAACATAGGGATAAATATTTGAATTTACAATCAACAGAACACTATTTGAGTTCATGCATAAAATCATATACAAAGCACTGCTATTTTTTTGCAAACAGGTATATATATATATATATATATATATATATATATATATATATATAGTAAACCCTCGTACAGCACGGTTAACTAATTCCACGAAAACACGGTATTATATGAGGTTACATAAAATAATCAGGGATATTTTGAAATTGAAATGTATTCCATTTTTTCGTCAACATTTTCTATAAAAAAGGCACCAAATTAATTTATATACCTTATATATATACATATATATATATATATATATATATATATATAGAGAGAGAGAGAGAGAGAGAAAGAGAGATAGAGAGAGAGAAACATTCTATTTTAAAAGTATTTGAATTTTCTGTATCTTGGTGTGGTGAGGATGGTGGTCGCCATCGAAATCCGCATAAGAAACAATCAAAATTTGAAAAATCAAAAATGATCTACTAAATATTTTTGAACGTAAAACTGTTTCTTTGGTCAGTGAGATGAAAAAAAGGTTCGATTTGCGATAAACAATCATATGAAGAACAGTTAGGTATAAAAAAAGTTTTTGGTTTGTGAAAAAATCATTTGTGAAACTAAATTCAGCCACAGAGCCAAGAACTAGATTGTGTTTTTTTTTCGTAATATAATTTTGATATTTAAAGTACTAACTAGCGTTCGAATTAAGGGGTGATTCGAACGCAGGTGCGCAAACAGGGTGTGTTTTTAATTATATCTGTGTTTGGGCGCTAATGACTTTAGCTGTCGAAGCGCACTAAAACCTCAATAACCAACCGACTATCAAGCTCAAACATGTTTTGAGAATAAACATTATTTTCATAATACCTTATAATATTAACCGAATTAAGTAATGTTCGTTTACATCCTCTCCTTTTTATAGTAAACAGTACTGAAAAAAAACCATATGTGCAAATATTTTTTATAATCGCTGTCTCTCAGGCAATTTTTGCGAGTGAAAGAATTGTCTATAAAAAAGAGAAGAAAATAAATGTATTGTTATAGAGAGTATCACGAAGGTTACAAAGTAGCCACTAAACTGACCGTTTGGACGATAAACTGCTTTATTACTATTCACATCCGAATGACCTAATTCCTTCGAAGCCATTTCATCAGTCTATTTTATTTATTATTTTTAAAGCATGTGCTTTTAACCATTAAAAACGCACGTATAAAATGTATAGTTATTTATTTCGCATATCTAACGCCTTCTCAGTTGATAAACATCAAACACTGTTTCACTACAACTCGTCGATGCGTTTAAACCATGTAAAGAAAACACACACACACACTCTCTTTTTATACAATCACCGGTTATAGACAGTATGCGTATATTTGTATAAATAACACAAAAAGTTAAAAATACCGTCGGTGCATACCGATCAACTACGCACTACTTATGGCACTAACGAACTAATTGCTGGTCGGTTGATTGGCCCGAATGATATTTCATAAAGAAGTAAATGAATGTGACAAGAGAAAAAATGAAATTACACACTGCGCGGGTATCTAAAAAAAAACTGTAACAAAGAATTCCCGAAAGACGTACACACTGCTCGAAGTAGGATGAATAAAATGTTTATTGCAACCGTTTGCGGCGTTACATATTATTTGATCTTTCTTTACAGTTGACTCAAGTCGTGTTTCAATGTGCCAACAGAGAAATCAGGCGCCATTACTGTATCTATTTAAAGACACCACTCGAATTCATTGCCAACGTATTTTCGTTTAGTTGCAAGCGGTTCGCTTACAACGATCAAGTTTTAATGTACGTCGCTGCATCGCCTGTTGATATGTTCTTAGAAGATTGTAGAACACGCGTACGGCTTTTAAATTATTTTCGATTCGAATGAAAAACGCCGTGGATTTTTAATCGCATCGTAACCGTACACACGAGAGAGAAGATTTGACACGACCGGGATAGTTGTGTTCAGCAAATGTGTGAGATGTAAAAAGCCACGCGTGGCACGCAGATGGTTGGGAGGCGGACGTTGAAATATATAAGGCGTGGAATAAAAGAAAAACTAAAAACTTCATAAAATTTATCAAATAAGAATGCATGATTTTTTAGAAAAGAAAAATACCGAGTGACTTAAAAAATTGATATGACTTTTAAATAAAAAGCAATTTTGAGAAGTCAATTAATACTATTTCTACCAAAGGTGTCAGAAGACACGTTTCAAAATTTTAACTTAAAATTATTTTCTAAGTTTAATCATTTTCCCACAATTAATTTTCTGACTTTCCGTATAATAATTGTTAAATTGATTAAGCGGTATCATTTTCCTACAGATCCTCCTGGATCTAAAAATACGTACATGATATACCCACTTCTACCATGAGGTGCCTTTTGACACCTTAAAGATTTTATAATATTGTATGATCTTAAATCATTTTACACATAAATATCAACACCATTTGGCAGCACCATTTCGATTCTAATTAAATCCCTATTTCAGTTCTAACAGAAAATAAAGGAATCCTCGGTATAACTTTTATATTTGGTTGTTGCTTGCAATGTTACATTTTACTGTAGATCATTGTAGTGATTAGTTCTAAAAATAATTGTATAACGCTACTTTTTGAGTTCTGGTATTTATTTCGTAGTGACTTCAATTTAAATACACAGACCTGAAAAATTTGAAAAACAAGTTGTTTAAATTGCCATTGTAGGTATTTAAGTAGTAAGTGTTCATAATACTAGCAGTTATTTTTGTTTTTTAGTTTATTTATTCGAATTTATTTCTAATTCTAAGGATGTCCAGAATTTCAAGAATTGCAAGAAATAAATAACATAAGTGAAGAATGCTCTGAGATTGATGAAGGCTCACAATCTGAAAGTGAAGATGAGTTGGATGAATTTTTCGAAATTGATCACGAAATCGATAACGATTATGAAAATTACTCATGAAGCACTGTAGATGAAGAGGAAGATATTTTGAATGTAAGCAGAAGACGAAAGGGAATGAGGTTTCTGACAGATTCTGAAGACGATAGTTAAGAAAGCAATGAACGGCAAAATATTGAAATTGCTATTGATGGAACAGTTTGGAAAAAAATCGAAACAAGGTCCTCTCCTGAAAGACCACCTCTTGATACTATTTTCAAAAATGTATTTGGTCCAACTGAACATCTCAAATGAAATATTATGAGAGGTAAGGTAAGCACCGGTTTTTTTTTAATATTTGACAATCGTATTATGGAATACGTTATAAAATGTACGGAACTGGAATCACAGAGTTTTGGGAAAACAATAAAGTTCATTTCGAGATAAATTAGAAGTATTTATAGTTTTTTTTTTATAACCCCGATGCATATGAACAAAAAAATGTCAACGCATTGTTTTTATGAAATAAGAAATGGTGTTCTTCATTTTTTTCGAATACCACGAGCGGAAATTGCTTCATGAAAATACTACGTTTATGCGTTTTGATAAAAAAAATGAGAGAAGCCAACGTTGGTGAGAGGATAAATTCGCTTTGGTACCAAGAGTATGGGACACATTCATTGAAAATAGTCAAAACTGTTATAAACCAGTTGCAAATATCACAGTTGACGAACAGCTGTTCCTAACCAGAGCTGGATGTAAGGTCACCCAATACATGTCGAATAAATCAGATATATTTGGCATAAAATTTTGATTGGCACCTGATGTAAAAAGTAAATATGTCGTAAATGGGTTTCCATACTTGGGAAAAGACGAAACGAGACCGACATCAATTTCATTGGGCGTGTCCGTCGTTCTGAAGTTCATTGAACCATTTACTGAATCATGACTGAAGCTACTGAACCATTTACCATACTACCATATATACAATATTACCATTTACCACACTGGACCATTTACTGAAGCTACTGAACTATTTATTTTCTTTTTAGTAGAGCAACCATTAATCTGTAAAAATTGTGGTACTGAATAAGGTAATATAATTTTATTACAACGCTATTTTCATGATTACTATTTTTTATTATGAAGATTGGATTTTTATATATGAAGACTGAAAGTTTGTTAAGTTAATAATATTACAATGATTAATTATTTTTCTGATAAAAATGAAAAAAATTAAAAAGATAGTATTTTTTAATAATTATTTCTACAATTATTTGCATTTAAACGCAAACGTGTTAAAATACACCTTCTGATCGAAATAGGTATACACAAAATTGTGGTAGAAATAGTGTTAAGATAAATGCTTCATTCCATTTTATTGTTAGAAATATTACATAGTAATAAAGTTACTGACTTTCTAAAAATATTTCATTAAAAATAAAATAAATGCTTATTTTTATACTTATTACATATATATATATATATATATATATATATATATATATATATATATATATATATATACACACACATAGGAGAGGGTTGCGCTCAAAAACCCACCTTTCAATTTCACTAAAATTCTTTGATATGTTCTGCCTTATCTACGGAACATCCATCCATATAGTAAGCCAAAATAAAACTATACCTCCTCCCGCAAAATAAAGGTTATATTTTTACATATATATATATATATTTTTTTTTTTTCCTTTGCGTGCATACTTTTTTGATGTCAATTTAAGGTAACTTTTTTGTTTTTTATTTTTTTATTGTGTTTTTAATATATTTGGATTCAATTTATATATATATATATATATATATATATATATATATATATATGTATATATATATATATATATATATATATATATATGTATACATATGTATACATATATCATATATACATATATATATATATATACATATATATATATATGCGTGTGTGTTTTAATATTTATAAATTTCATAAAACTTATTAGAAAAAGGTTTAAATTTAGAATTTATTCATTGGAGAAATCTGTGAATGTTATGATTCGTACGACCTCACTGCCATTTAATTTCTCTATAGTTAAAATATTTCGTTTTATAATGGTATTAATTTTTACAGTTATATTTCCAATTATCATAATAAATGACTACTGTGAATAGTCTAACAGTCCTTTCTATAAGTATCTTAACTTCTACAAGAAATGACTTCAGTTTAAAGTGTGACAAGATCCTAATTATGAGCCACTATTCATTTCATTGTTGTGAATAAAAGAATGGTGGCGTTTGAATTGAATTAAAATAATGAATGTTTTATCAAAACAAAGACGCACTGAATCCTGAGCAAAATTAATGAAATTAATATGAGATGTGATAGTGTTAAATATTTACTACGAGAAGATCGTAAACAATACATGAGAATGATGAGATGGAAAAAATGTGAATGGTCAAGGACCAGTAGAATACTAATTAAACAGTGTACACAAGGTTTGAATATATTATAGAAAAATTACGCCGTTTTCGATGATTCGTCTATATAAACATTTCATCGGATGCTGAACAAATAAATTTGCGACAAAGATTTGCAATAATCCGATAATAAATTTCGATAGCAATATTTATTACTGTTAACTACTTCTATGAAATATTGCTACAATATAAACCTCCTTTAAATCATTCTGAACTTAATGTATTACACAACAACTCACTTTATAAAATTAGTCATGATATAATTTATTTCAAAGCACGCTAGTATTACAGCTTCATTAATATAAGAGCAATCATATTGTATGCTTGCTCAATTTATAATATTAAATTCTGTACATTTGTAAAATTAAGGAATAATTGTCGTCGATTAGTCGAAGATCTTCATTAAATACTCGATTCTTTATTAAATATTTATAAATTAGTATATAGCCCGTCAAAGTTGACGGGAAAGTACAATTAAACATAGAAAACTGTTTACTGGTTTTTACAACATAACATACACAGTCACAAAAGTATCAAACCACCTCATATATTCAGTAAGTTTTATGTAATGAATTAAGTTCACGGTAGAGAAGAAATTGTTTAAAAATATGTTTGATATCGTTTAATACTGTACTTCAAAATATAATATTTACAAATAATGTATATATATATATATTAGGTGTTGGAATTAATTCGTAGCTTTTTACACGAGATGGTGTAGGTAGTACATTCTTCCATTGTTCCCTTTACCCAATTATTCTCCGTAAAACAACTGTCCTAAAACGTCAGTTTCAGTACATGTCATTTGGTTGAAGAGTAAATAACAACACTTTGTACTTTATCGAATATGTCGAATTTCGTGCCGGATAAATTGTTTTTGCGGGGAGTTTTATTTCATTACTTGAACATGAAAAAAGTGCTACCGAAAGTTATCGTATTTTAGTGGAAGTTTATGGTGGCCATGCTCTAGCTGAGTAAACGTGTCGGAGGTGGTTTCCACGTTTTAAAAGTGGTGATTTCGACTTGGAAGACAAGGAACGACCTGGACAGACGAAAAAGTTCGACGATGAAGAATCGGAGGCATCGCTTAATGAAGACCCATGTCAAATACTTCAAGAGTTGTCTGAATCGTTGGGAGTTGACTTTTCAACGGTAGGAAAACGCCTTAAAGCCATGGAAGTGATCCAAAAGCAAGGAAATTGGGTCCCATACGAATTAAACCGGAGGGACGTTGAAAGGCGTTGTTCTACCTGTGAACTGCTGCTTCGACGGGAGGAAAGGAAGAGATTTTTCCATCGAATTGACACGGGCGATGAAAAGTGATTCGATTACGACAATCCCAAGCGCAGAAAGTCATGGGTTAAGCCCGGCCAACCATCAACACTAGTGGCGAAGCAAGCGAGATATCCATGGATCCAAGCTCATGCTCTGTATTTGGTGAGATCATAAGGGTGTGATCTACTATGAGCTGCTCAAACCGAATGAAACCATCACTGGGGATCGCTACCGACTACAATTGATGCGCTCGAGTCGTGCATTGAAGGAAAAACGGCCGGAATACGTTGAAAGACGAGACGAAGTGATTTTGCAGCACGACAATGCTCGTCCGCACGTCGCAAAACCGGTCAACACATACCTGGAAACGCTCAAATGGGAAGTCATACCCTACCCGCCGTATTCTCAAGATATTGCTCCTTCTGATTACCACTTGTTTCGATCCATGAGTCATGATGTCTGGGTAAAAAAGCTCACTTCTTATGAAGATTGCAAAAAATGGTTCGATTCGTGGATTGCATCTAAAGACGAGGCGTTCTGCCGACGTGGTATTCGTCTCCAGCCCGAAAGATGTGGAAAAGTAGTGGCTAACAATGGACAGTACTTTGAATGGTATGTTTTTCAATTTCATTTAAAATAAACGATCTTTTTTCATGAAGAAAACGCTACGAATTAATTCCAACACCCAATATATATATATATATATATATATATATATATATATATATATATATATATATACATATACACAATGTGTTAAAAAAATGTCGTTATACTTGAATATAACTAAAAATATTTTTTGTTACATTAAAATGTTTAATGTTTTATTACATACGAAGCATATACTTACAAACATGTGTCTGAGTTTCAATGTGAATTACTGAAGTAATATTATGCAATGATTTAAGAATTGAAAATTTTATAACAACTTGCCCTTGAATCGTATTTTTTTATTTCTTATATTTCTTTCCTAATATTATATTTACTACTTATATTCAAATATTGAAAAACATATTTTTATTTTATCTTGTTTTTTTTTCTAATCTCTGTCCAGAATTTTTAGAATTTTTTGTATCTAACTGTACAGTCAGTCTTAAAAGTATCCGGCCACTATTATATTTAGTATGTTTTATGTAATAAGTTAAGTGTTTACGGTAGAGAAGAAATTGTTTAAAAATATGTTTGATATCGTTTATTACTGTACTTCAAAATATAATATTTATAAATAATATATATATATATATATATATATATATATATATATATATATACATACATATATACATATATTATGTTGGAAAAATGTTTTCAATACCACATGCCATTATTTATACACACAAACGTATTCGGTCATATGCAATAATTAAAATTCATGGACATAGAAATCGGTAAATCCCAGAATATTTTCGTTTGCAACATTAACATGAAACCTCATTATGGTCTTAAAATTCCTCGGTAGTATTGGTTGTGCTTCTTTGCCATCTTACAGTATTTTAATATTCGAATAATGTCGAAAAAACGTGAAACAAATATACCAGAGAAAAATTTCTCTAAATTAACAAAGATATTTACAACGCAAAATTGCACAAGAGACTGATATTCCACGTAGTGCAGACCAAGATATTATCAAAAAAATCAAAACTGATGGTATATTAGTGAATAAAAAAATATCAGAAAGACCCAAAATATCAACTGAACGGGAGGAAAAACAATTTTAAGGATTTACAATAGCAATATGCAAAAAGGTACAGGAAAGAATTTGAGTTCTGAATCAGTTCGTAGAATCGTCAGAAAAAATTGCTATCATGGACGAGATTAACGAAAGAAGCCATGGATACGTAAACACAATAGAGAAAAAAAGGCTTGAATTCGCCAAAAAAACATATGAACCAATCACATGAATTTTGGGATACAGATATTTTTAGTGATGAGAGTAAATTTGAAATATTTAATTCATCGAAAAGAAGAACGGTATGGAAAAAACCTGGAACTGAATTCAGTAAAGAAAATTTCTAACCAACCGTAAAACATGGACGTGGTTCCATAATGGTGTAGGGTTGCATGTCGGCAGCTGGGATTGGAAACCTTTATTTTATTGAAGGCAAAATGGATCAGCCAGTTTATATTGATGTTTTGAAGTATAATTTAAAGACCAGTGCAGAGAAGATAGGATTGGAAAACAAATTTATATTTCAATAGGTAACGATCCTAAGCACTGTACCAGAAAATCGAAAGAATGGATTTTATTCAATACACCGAAACCACTTGGAAAACCTCTTCAATCACCGGCCATGAATCTCATAGAATATATATGGACTTTATTTATTTCCATCTGTTTCCAAAACATTAAAAATTCCTACGCGGTAGGCGATTTTCGTCAGATGAAGAACTGATTGCAACAATGAATCGCTATTCTGAACACCACCAAGAAAATGATTTTCGAGGCGGCATAAAGCGCAGGAGTATCGCTGGATGAAGTGCAATGCAGTTCAGCGAAACCATATTGAAAAATAAAAGTAATTTAAAAACACAAGTTATATTATTTCATGCTTAGGCCATGAACTTTTCAAATTGACCTCTTAATACAACTGTATTTTGAAAATGATCGTTCTATAAAAAATACTATTTGGTGCGCTCTTTGATCCGTTCGAGTGGTCCATTGGTTCTTACTTTTTTGAGAATCAGGCTGCTAGAGTGATTACTGTGAATGAGAAAAGATACCGAAACATAACCAATTTTTGTCGGCTAAATTGATCAAGAGGACATATGGGCTCCATCAGAACGGTGCGAAAATCCACACATCTGGTGAAATAATTGATTTATTGAGAATGAAATTTCCCGATCGCGTTATTTCTAGAAATAGAGACATTAATTCACTACCTAGATCTTACGATTTAACACTGTTTGGCTTCCTTTTTGAAGCTGTGTTAAAGGACAATCCTAAAACAATTTCGGACCTAAAAGATGAAATCTGAAGAGTAATCGGTGAAATAGAGCCTCAATTGTGTCAGAGTCTCAATATGCTTTTCAAAATTTCAACAAAAGAACTGGTTACTTGTAAGAAAACATGCGGCGGTCATTTACATGATATTATTTTTCATTTATAAATGACATAGCCTCAAACTATTATTTACAATAAAGAAACTTGAAATTTCAGCGAAAATTCTGTGTATTATTTCAAATTAAAAAAGTGCGTCCTTCTTGGAAAACCCTGTTCGATGAAAGTTTCAAAACGACTAAATTATCAAAATAACGAGATGAGCTAAGGGGTGTCATTCAAATAAAGGGAGTTAAAAAGAAGTAGTTAAGGTGCATTTTGGTTCAGCTAATAAGTTTGTTCGTTTGATAGAATTCAATAAAGAAGAAATTTATTATCGAATGCTACAGGCACGTCAAACGATAACTGTTCAATTTTATTGAGAGCAACTTAATAGTTTACAATAAATGTTAGTGGAGAAGAAATCGGTTTCCACAATAAAATTCTTATTACTTCACAGCACTATAAAGCACAAACCCACTCAATACGAATCACACGACCAAAAATAAACGACTCAAGTCTTGCATCATCGAACACATATTCGTCACATTTTATTCCGTCTGACTTTTACGTATTTTCATCGTTATAATCTTTTTTTAACTCATTTTACTCTTATATCATGACGTGAATTGTTTTTTACTCTAATGTTTACACGAATATTAACTACAACGGCATTCTGTGATGTTGACAGAACTACTTGAAATTTTAATAAACATTCATCATTCGTACAGGAGGTTCAATAAAACTAATTTATCTTCATTATTTTTCTATGTAACTACGGGATTTCGACGGTTCTGCTCGGTATCCCCCCTTTCCGAGCAAGCTTTGCGACCATTCGCTCCCAACTAACAAATAACAGAAATTAACAAATTATTCATATAAAATAATCCGAGTAAATGTAAGTCGTAAAATTTTACCGGAAAAGTTTATAAAAATTAACATAACAAAATACAATGTCAAAATGTATAACAATTTTTCATTCTAAACCTTCAGTGAATACAACATTTTGAATAAACTTCTTAACAGTTTTACACTGAAATCGTATACCCACTTTCGTTGTACACCGTGAAACAGAACACTGATCATGTGATTGGTATCAACCAATCAGAACAGAGACCACACGATCTCCATCAACCAATCAGAATACGAATAAACCGTTACGCGATAACAATGACGATTTTCTTATTAATAGAGAAACTACTATCTGCACAGTGAATAAAAATGTATTTCTGAATAACAGATATATTTAATGGGAAAGCCCATACAACCTATTGTTGTCGGAATAAAAAAGAATATGCGGTTTATTTAAACACTAGCTACCCGCGTTATTTTTACTTGAACTACCCACGTGGAATAATTTCATGCTCTAGTTTAATTAAGTTCCAAATTGGTACATGTGAGGCCATGTATAAAGTTATTCGTAGAAAATAAATTAATGACACTTGTACCTAATTTTTTCACATCATTTTCACTACTTATTGATCGAACACCTGTAATATTTATTTATTAGGTTTAAAATTTTAATCCTGTGCCTTTAAATTGAATCAATCATTACTTTGTTTCAAATTAAAATAATTTCTCATCGTTTTATGATTTTGAAGTGCCAACCTTAACATTTAAAAGCACTGTATATTTTGGCCAGGCAGTTTACATAACCTCACAAAATAGTAGTGAACAAAATGGTATCAGAAAAGCAGCATATTAAGCATTGCATACTTTTCGCATTCCAGTTGAAAAAAAATGCTGTCGAAGCTGCAGGAATGACTTGTGTTCAGCTTTGAAGGAGGGTGTTGTGTCGCATAAAACACGCAAGAAAGGCTAAAATAGTGGAAGAGGTCCGAAAATGAATTACGACTTCATAGACTCCAAGCGGCCATCTTTTATTCGACATGGTATTCGTCAGTTACCTGACAGATGAAGAAAAGTAACATAAAATATGCGGGATATTTTGTGCACTGAAATGTAACTGTACTTTTCCATCTAGTTCGATCATGCATTTGCTTTCATTGGAAAAAATTACATCTTTCCAAATTCCATCACTTTTGCCTAGATTCTGTTTTGCGAATGCCAGCCGCTTTTGTCGATTTTTTTTGTTGATATAAGGTTTGTTGCATGCAACCAGACCATTAAAATTATTTCTTTTTAATACCCTACGTCAAGATGCCGCACTAACTTGTTTGTTAAACGAATTTTCTATTCGAGTCACTAGTTTTGGAGCCTCGTATGAGGATTCTGTTGTATTTGATGCACTAAAATATTTTCTTCCCGAATTGATAATCATTTTGGGTATCCAATTTGGGGTTGATTGACGCAAGTAGCATCAGTTTTCAACTTTTTCACAATATATTAGGTAGCAGCTTTGCTTCTACATAGTAAACAGGCGATTTCAACATCGCTCTTTCCATTATTGTGTCATTTTAAGACCATTTCACGTTCACGAATTGTCGTCTTTTTATTTTTACATCCCATTGCTTCAAAAATAGGTTTAATGATAAGACACAAAAAAAAAAACAGTTGACACAACAAAACACAGACAGCCGACTAACTAAACTAACAATTTAAAATACAAAAGTTTATATATCAAGGGTATTCCCAGAAATCAACTTAAAATGTATATACTCGAGGTATGAATAATTTTGTGAAATTGACTAGAATATACTTTTTTTTCTCGAATACTTGCTAATTACTTCTGCTAAAAATTTTTATTATATTATCAGTAAGTGCATAAGTTATTAATAAAATTAATGACAATGTATAATTTATAACAGTTTCTTACATTTTGGATCAAAAAGTGTATTAGTGATTAGTGTGTGAAACTTATGGGAGTCACTGTGTATGTATGCATATATATATATATATATATATATATATATATATATATATATACATACATATACAGGAATATTTAAACGATTGAAGATATAAAAGAATTAGGAGACTGATCTAAGAGAACTTCAAAAAAGTGCTTCCAGAAGTGAGAAAAGAAGTGACAAGAAACGGTGTGAAATTAGCTACTGTAGGAGACTATTTTGAGTGAGGGGGGGGGCACTTTAATTTAGAATCATTTTTTATAATTACAGATTTACATCACTGGTCTCTGTATTTTTTTTTATCGAAGCTCGTTATTTAAAAGTATCTTATTGATCTTTTTAATACGAACAGGTTTTATTATTAAAAAATATAAGAGAAAAGTACAGTAATCTGTTACTTTTGTATATGACTCTATGTAAAAATCCATTTGTACATTTAAATATAGATTATCTCAAAAGTCACTATCGATTTTGAAAAAATAACAGGAATTTAGAAAAACGTGTTTAAGACATGAAAAATATATTTATTTCAAAGCACGTTCCACAAAGAATTAATACTATTTATGTATGTGTCTCCACATGACGGCCATCAGTGTATCTACGGAGCTCAATGCAATAAATTGTTTTCCGGAATACACTTTCCAGTATTTGAGGTGTTACTTCTAAACTGGATCGATAATACGATTTCGAAGTTCGATGACTAATTCCTCTACCAGTGTACACCTAAAAATCTAAGCGTGTTAAATCAGGAAAACGTGTTGCTCACGGTTTTGTTCCTCCACGACCAATCCAACGACTAGAGAAGCGTTTGGCAAGATAATCACGTACAGTTATTGCATAATGGCACGGTGCTTCATCCTGTTGTAAAGCTACTGTGTCAAGAATGCCATATGTAAGAAGTTGAGGTTCGAAGAACTGTTCAAGCATGTCGAGGTACACAGTGCCTATAACCGTAGCCTCGGCAAAGTAGAAACGTCCACATACCTTTGACTGAGTCGTACCAAGTCAATCATTCACTTCCGGTATGCCTCGATGCCATTCAAGAAAATTAGTTGATTTCTCGGCCGCCCGAATGCAACAGTTACGTCGATTAAGCTTTCCACATGTATGGCAGGTCGCTTTATAATTTATATAAAATTCGTAATATCAACTCACTTTTTTCAAATACACAAATTTGTACCACAAATATCAAGACATATCATTATGACATACCAGCATAACATTTTTTTTAAAAAAAAAACATTTAATGTCACTGAAATAGGTAGTGACCTTTGAGACACTTGTATGTATATTAATATATTAAAATATCGCATCATGAAATCGCTAGAATACTCTTTCAAATATTATTTTCAGTAATAATACAAATTTAATCGCAATTAATATTAGAATAAAACTATGTAGATAGATAGATGCTTGTGGTTTACGGGTGCGTTGACAACTAATGTTATTAGCGCCCGAATACGAAAAAAAAATAAAGCATACACACTAGTTAACACCTAGGTTTGAACCGTCCCTTACTTAAAGTTAAATGAGTACCATTCTCAATCGTCTAAGCATAAATGTAACGATAAAAACATATAACGAACTGAACTGTTAAAATTATTATTGGTCTTGATCGGGAGATACATATAAACAATAATAAAACTACATAAATATTTCATATGAAGACAGAAAGGCTGAAGATAAAACATTTAACACACTGTGATCGTATATTAGGATTCTCAGATTTTGACCATTCCTTAAATTTTGAATCAAAAAGTATATTAGTGATTGGGGAATGGATACTTATAAGTCACTGTATGTACGTATGTACGTATGTATGTATGTATGTATGTATGTATGTATGTATGTATGTATGTATATATATATATATATATATATATATATATATGTATATATATATATATATATATATATATATATATATATAAATAAATTGTACACATTTTCGCTTCAAATGTATATTTCTTTTTGCTAAAAACAGTACAACTAACATTAATCCGAACTTGAAGGTCACATATGGGCAAACCCTGGCCCGCGGATCGGATTCGGCTTTATCTTTTTCGACCCGGCCCTAATCTAATTTCAGCGACTTTGTCTGATTCACGGTGAAAGAAAACATGGCGTGTTCTACTAACTCACATTAACCTTAAACATAATCACCGCCAATTTAAGGAGTATTTGGCAGATCTATTTTCAGATTATGAAGATGTGTCTTATTATTGTGAAGTGAGGTAGCTGGGTAAAAGTAAAATATTAAAACGATTTTATGATTTGAGACAAGACATTGCAGATTTTATGGACATTAAAAGGAAACACAACTAACCAATTAAAAGATGATGAGTGGGTGTGTGATTTAGCCTTCCTTGTAGATGTCACCGGATACCGTAAAGAACTCAATCTTAAATTACAAAAATAATGACAATTGGTTCATGAACTGCATGGACATGTCAAGGCTTTTTGTAATAAAATAAGATTGTTGGAAAGTCAGATAAGAGATAAAAATTGTTGTCATTTTCCTATTCTAGCAACTCATAAAAATATCCCTTATGATTATTATGGAGATGAACTGAAGGCACTAATAGAGCAATTTGATACAAAGTTTGCTGACTTCAAAAACAAAGACTCCACATTCGCTATATTTGCTCGTCCGATGGATGCTGATGTAAATAATGTGCCAGAAAACTTACAGATGGAACTTATTGAGCTTCAGGAGGATTTCGTGCCAAAATCACAATTTAATAACATTGCTTTGACAGATTTTTATAAACTTTATTTGGTGGAAAAAAATATACCAATTTACGGGCCTTTTCAAGAAAAATAATTTGTCTTTTCCGCAGTATATACATGTGTGAAAAGTTTTTTTCGAGGATGAAATACAATTAATCAAAAATTCGGACAAGAATAACGGACGAAAACCTTAAAAATGCTATGCCATTATCCTTAAGAAATATTAACGTCACTATTGATAGTCTCGTGGTTGAAGTACAAGGCAAATCTTCACATTAAATTGTCATGCCGTTCGTTATATTATAAAGTTTATGTAGAGCTTTATACCAAAGCATTATATTATAAATAAACAAAATATGAAGTAGCAACTTATTTTAATTCATTTAATATTAATTTATTTTATTTAACAATTTGGTACGGCCATTGACTCGGAGACAGAATGATAATTTTTCATACGAAAGGAAAGGTTGCCCACGCCTGCTGTAGGTTATCCACACGCTAACTACTACTCACTCCTCATAGAAACAAACTGGAGTAAATATTGGATTAAATCACTACTGCTATACATCATAAGCTCAAGTATAACAGAGCGATTTCATTCGTGTCTGCCAGTTAACAAATGAATTATATCTGTTTACTTGTATAAGTATATATATATATATATATATATATATATATATATATATATATATATACATTCGTACATATATAATATACACAGACAAAACCATTTATTACGAGTTATATTCAAAGTTCCCAGACAAATGTCTCAACGTGGGTGTATAGCGATTTTTATAGATGACTTTCGAATAAGTATTGACAGTTAACATTCCCTAACTTCTGTTTACAGTTCCAGTTATTTTGGATCAGTAATTAATAAAATTATTACCTTTTTATTCCTAAGTTTATCTTACTTGCTTATCCTGTTAGTTGTGTATGACGTGTATACTCGTCATGAAGGTGAATTTGAGTAAGAAATTTATTGATTTTTTAAACAAAAAATGTCAATGTCATTTCGTCATAATTTAATTTAATTTTACAGCAGCTGCATATGCTTTGACGAGTACACTCGTCATCCCTTCATTTTCGATACACACTTGTAGGTACACACTTTTAAAATAGGTCGACAGAACTAATAGGGTAAAAAGGATGATTTGTTTTATTTTCTTCGATTAGAGAGACTTGAATTATAACCTTATTGTAAGTAAAACGACAGTAAATAAAAAAAAATATTATCCTAAGTTTTTATTTATTTCACTCAACAAAATCGTATAAAAATACTATAAATGTGAAACAAAAATAAATTATTTGTGTTATGAAAAGGAATTTGTTTCGAAAGTTGCAATAATTCATTACTTTTTAGATACAAATTAAAATGATCATTAATACCTTATTCGTTTGATTTACGTATCTTTATCGTACCTATGTACCTTATTCGTTGGGTTTGGTACGCTGTTTTCTATTTCCAAAAATATAAAAAGATGAAAAAAGACAAACTGATTAATAGAGAAAAGGAAAAATATGGAAATCTAGGCGCAGATTCAGAAAAATACCTTCGATAAATGTTTCCAAAGTGACAAAATCTTGATGGGAAACATTTTTATCGAGAAAGAATAAAAATAAAAATTCAATGAAAATACGAGAGTCGTTTGATAAGTTTGGTAAATTTGTATGAGATGGAGCTACCATTCATTTGGTAACGTCACGACTATCGAGTGTCACTTATCAGACTAGTATAGGTAAAATTTCAGCCAGAAGTGAAGCGTCGTTCACGTTCTACAAATGTTTAAAGCAAGCATTGTAGCAGTTGCCGCAAAAATGGAAAAACATGAGTAGGCCTTTTTGCATCGATTCGTCACCGTGGATGAAACATGGATCTACTACTATACATCTGGTCGAAGCAGCAGTCAAAGCAATGGACAAAGACTGGTGAACGTGCTCAGAAGAAGGCGGAGACCGTTTTGTCGGTTGTGAACGTGATAGCCACTTTTTTGTGATTCCCATGGAATCATCCTGATCGACTATTTAATGAAGGGAAAAACTATAACAGGAGACTATTATGCAACATTATTGGACCATTTGAAAGAAGAACTAAAACAAAAATGGGTAAGATTAGTGCACAAAAAAATTCTCTTTCATCAGGACACCACGACGTCCTACAAATCGGCCGTCGCAATGGTCAAATTGCATGCATTAGGCTTCGAATTGACTCTTCATCCACGCTTTTCTTCGAACTCGACCCCGTGCGAATTCATTCTCTTCCCAAACTTGAAAATTTCGCTCGGTGGGTAGAAATTCTCATCGAATGAGGACATCATCGGCGCCGTCAATGCTTATTTTGCAGACTCGCTCGACCAAGTGTATAGCCTCTCAGTGGAGACTATGATGAGAAATAAAATCGATTTTTTCCAAAAAACGATATTTAATTTGATTTTTTTACAGTACTTATTAAACGACCCCCTTATATTCAAATATCAATAAGTACTGAAACTGTTTTCATACAATTACATTAAGGTAGTTACATAGAAATGAACATGTGTAGTTATATATTGATGTAAACAATAGTGAAATCAGTAGAGTGGTTCATTCATGAATTTAACGCATTAAACGCTGCTACTCAAAGCCGTAGGAATTTTCGAAAACGCTTAACATGATCTGGTTATAGAAGTACATTTTAATTAATTTCATGTTAGAAAGAAGAAATTTAAAAATTTTGGTTTTTCACAATGAGGTGTTTTGTAAACGCAATAGCAGCGACTAATGATAGCAATATCAACAAAAAATTTCAAAAGTTAATAAAAACTAGTTTGTTTTAAGTTTTAAATTCATTTTTATTATTAAAATAGGAATCATATACCGTGATAGTTGCTAAATCATTTTGGGTGGAGAAAAACGTTGCACTTTTATTATATATATATATATATATATTAATCTAGCTCTTGCAAGGTCTACATGTATTCTGCACTTTTTTCTCACTTTCGAACAAATCGAAAAAATTGATAATGTAGTTCTATTGCTATTGAATTAATGTTTACTCTTTTAAAAAAAAGTTTTGAAAAAAATATTTTTAACAGAGAAAATATTTTCCAAAGTTAAAGTTGCTTATAAGCAGCAGCGACGTTTAATGGGTTAAAATATAAATGATTAACACTATTTCTACCAAAGGTGTCGAAAGATACCTTTTAAAATTATAACTTAAAATTATTTTCTAAGTTTAATCATTTCCCACAATTAACTTTTTGACTTTTCGTATAATTGTCAAATTAATCTAGCGGTATCATTTTCCTCTAGCTCCTCCTGGATCTAAAAATACGTACATGGTATTTATTTCTATCATGAGGTGTGTTTTGATACTTTAAAGATTTTATAACATTGTGCGATTTTAAATCATTTTACACATAAATATTAACAGCATTTGGCAGCACCATATCAATTCTAATTAAATTAGGAAATCCCTATTTCAGTTCTAACAGAAAATAGGGGAATCCTCGGAATAACTTTTATATTCAATAGTTGCTTGCAATGTTGCATTTTACTGTAGATCATTGCAATGATTAGTTCTAAAAATAACGCAAGTTTTTGACTTCTGGTTTTTATTTCGCAGTGACTTCAATTCAAATATACAGTCATGAAAAATTTGACAAACAAATTGATGAAATTGCTATTGCAGGTATGTAAGCAGCAAAAGTGTTTATAATACTGGTATTAATTTTTACTTTTTAGTTTGTTTATTCAAATTTATTTCTAATTCTATGGATGTCCAGAATTTCAAGCATTACAAAAAATAAATAACATAAGTGAAGAATGCTCTGAGATTGATGAAGGTTGCCAATCTGAACGTGAAGATGAGTTGGATGAATTTCTCGAAATTGATCATGAAATAGATAACGATTATGAAAAATACTCGTCAAGCACTGTAGATGTAGAGGAAGATATTATGAATGCAAGTAGAAGACGAAAGAGAATGAGGCTGCTGACAGATTCTGAAGACGATAGTGAAGAAAGCAATGAACGGCAAAATATTGAAATTGCTATTGATGGAACAGTTTGGAAAAAATCGAAACAAGGTCCTCTCCTGGGAGACCACCTCTTCATACTATTTTCAAAGATACATCTGGTCCAACTGGACATACCAAACGATACAAAAGGATAAAATGGAACGGATTTCAATGCAACCTTATGCATCAAATAACTCTACTCTTACAATTTATAAAAGTAAACCGAACAAAAAAGTACTTCTACTAAGTTCGATGCATACATCCGTGACAGTAGAAAAAAGCAAAAAAAATCTTTCTGAAACCATTAAATTTTAGAACAGTATAAAATTTGGGGTCGATATGACTAACCAAATGGCGAGAAAATAGAGTGTGAAATGTAAGTGCCGTAGATGGCCTATGCATGATTTTACAATATCCTCGATTTAGCCGGAATAAACGCACGGATTCTGTACAAAGAAACGACAGGTGAAAATATTTCACATAAAGATTTTTTTATTCCAGTTAGGAGAACTTGCAGCGGAATATCAAGAACGTCCAGAAACAACAGCTAATACGGCGACATCTTCAGCAGCCTCAAGTAAAATCACTTCCTTTACAAAACGACAAAAAAGTACCAAATAAAGTATTTCTTAGGTAATAGAGCAACTAGAATCTGCTCTCAGTGTAAAAAATAAACATGCGGAAAGTACTTAGTAGAGCAACCATTCATCCATAAAAACTGTTATACTGAATGAGGAAACATCATTTTATTAGAACGCTGTTTTTATGATTACTATTTTTTATTATGAAGATTGATTTTTTATATATGAAGACTGAAAGTTTGTTAAGTAAATAATATTATAATGATTAATTCTTTTTCTGATAAAAATAAACAAAAATAAAAATAGAATATTTTTTAATAATTATTTCCACAGTTATTTACATTCAAACGCAAAGATGTCAAAATACATCTTTTGGTCGAAACAGGTATACACAAAATCGTGATAGAAGTAGCGTTAAAAAGTAGTTGGACAGTTATACATTTCTTTTAATGAAACAGACTAAGAAATATATTCCTCATATATTGATACGACCAGAGAGAATAATTGAATAGTATTCGATCAGCATGTTGCGCAATAGTACGACGAAATTTCCTTACATTTCCGATATTTGTTCACAAAAACGATTTTTTATTACAGAGAAAATGTTTCAAAAATTCCTAATACCTCTCTGCATATAATTTCTAATAATTCACCTTTAAGTAGGTACAAAGAGCATATATGCAATATATAACATTTTCAACAAGTTGATAAACAATTTTTTATAAAATATAAAAAAAAGAATATTAGCTTAAATATTCCATTTTTAATGCTACTAAAATTACTTCCGCGAATTGAAATTTTCGCTCACCGGTCTGAATATTTTATTCGAAAGTGTATGCATATATATATATATATATATATATATATATATATATATATATATATATATATATATATATATATATATATATATATATATATAAGGTTGTTAAGCACGAAATAAATTCTTCCATGAATAGACAAACATTATTCAAAATATTCACGGTGTGCGGTGCAGTGGTACGAGCAACTTTTACGAATGATTTATATAAATATTCAGTATTTCTGACAAACAGGCATAAATGAAAAGTAATTATATATCGTCGTCTGTTTCGTCCGTCGAAATGAAAACGAATCAAATTCATTTCCCATGAAACTAATTTCCGCACATCTGACAAGACAGTAGTAGAGGCTGTAACGCGATACTTTTCGTGTTTGTGGAATCAATTAAGAGATGTCACACGATATTTAATATAAAAAAACGCACGTACGAAATGTATGAGTGAAAAATCGGAGAAAAAGTCATGTGCCGAGATTCAATTTAGTATTCATAACACGTTTTAGATCGTGATGTAAATAAAACGGATTCGTAATTATTATGTCATTATGGGATAGTAAAGTTTTTAATTTAAGAAAATTAATTTATATATATATATATATAAATTCAGTTTTTGGCCGAATTATTAGACTCTAGTAATATGGCTAGTAATGTGGTAGTGCGTCTAGTAATATGGCCAGGGACTATATATATATATATATATATATATATATATATATATATATATATATATAGAGAGAGAGAGAGAGAGAGAGAGAAAGGCCCAAAAAATGTATACACACTTCAACGTACAAAATATCTACAGTAATAGCTTATTATGAAGATAGAAAATGTCTTAAAAAGAGCTAGACTTTATAAAGCCGAAATGGAGATCATTTACACGACGTCATTTTTCATGTGTAATCAGGACAAATTCCTCATTCTTATACTATATTTTAGGTAATAAAAAAAAGATGAAAATATTACAGAACAAATAAAATATTAGGTAACTAAGAATGTTTTGTCGCTGTTATAACGTTCAATAATTCCAAGAATTGTTTACACTTGTCATTGGACACAATTACAAGAATTGTTAATCACTAATATTAGCATGTGTTTTAAATGAATCTCGAACTGTTCACTTTAATTTAAAAAATAATTCTAAACCATAAAAATGTATGTAAAAAAATTTAATACGTGCGTGTTTGCTTTATGAATTTAAACTTGGGCTAAAGTTACAGAAACTGCAAAAAACATTTGTATTGCGTTTAGAGAAAAGACAGTTACATCACGAACGGCCCAGAGATGGATTTAACATTTTTTTGCCGGGGATGAATCGATTAAGGACGAGACTAGATCATGCAGACCATCAAATTTAAATATCGACGAATCGGAGACAATGATTGAAGCAAATTCCACTTTAACGTGTCAACAGCTTGTAAAATTGTTCAAAGTAAGTGACGAAACAATACGGGAGCATTTACACAAAATAGGAAAGAGGTGGAAAATAAGTAAATGGGTACCACACGAATTAACTCCCAATAATAAATTACAGCGTCTTACAATCTGTACATCTCTTATTTCACGACTAAAATTAGAGAACTTTTTGGATCAAATTTTGACCAGTGATGACAAATGGATTATGTATTCCAACTACAAACGTACTCACCACTGGCTTTCATTAGGAGATCCTGTCCCACAAAGTCCTACAGGAAAGTTAACACCACGAAAACTTCTTTTCTGTATTTGGCGGACTTCAAAAGGAATTATTCAACCATGAATATCTACATGTAGGTCAAACTCTCACGGAAAACATTTATATGTTCGTCTATTTTTCCCAATTTGACACAATCTTTCAGTGCTCGTTTGAATACGTCTTTTTAAGACTTGGTGTGCCTGTCTCGAGTCTAATCATATATCCAGGTGTACACTTTGGTAATGCTAAGCTTTTTGAAAAATTGTCGTTTTATTTTTTCTATCTTGTTGAAGAAACGTACGCCCCAAATTCCAGCACCGTATAGTAATATAGTAAATACTAACGATTTGAAGAGAGTTAACCGTAATTCCCAAATTGTTATGTTTTGTTGCTATTATTGTTTTCCAAATAACCACCATTGCCATTTTAGCCTTCGTTTGAAAACGATTTACTGCATTGTTGAATAGGTAAAAAGATGTGAATGCGACAACCGAATACACAAATTGTTGCACTATTTCTATATATTCGTATTTATAATTTATTCTTTTTTCCTGTTTAGGGCGCCCTCCTTTCTTGAAGATCATTATTTTGGATTTTTTTTTGTATTTACTTCGACGCCAACCCTTTGGCAATAGGAAGATAGAGTGTTTATTTTGTGTTGTAGCTATACAATGTCGTCTGCTATTAGTAACAAGTCGTCTGCAAACAATAGTATTTATATTTTTCGTTTATGTTGTAGTGACCCTCCTGGATAAAAAAAAAGTATCGATATCATTATTTAATAGCGAGCATAGTAACGGGCTTAACGAGTCACCTTGGAGAACCCCTTTTCTGATCTGTATTTCTTTACTTTGTTCCTGGTTGATTTTCACTTTTATACTAGCATTATCGCATAAGTTCTGCAATATTTGGATTATTTGAGTGCTTATGCCTGTGCGGTATAATTTCTCCCATAATATGAATCACTAAGTCAAACGCTCTTTTAAAGTCAATAAAGGCTACATAAAGTTTGCCGTGTATATATATATATATATACTAAATTAAAAAAGTCATAATATAAGAGAGAAGTGATGGAAAATGTGTTAGAAAGAGCTCGAATTTGTGAAGCCGAAAAGGGGCATCACTTAGATGATGTCATTTTTCATGTGTAATCAGGCCAAATTCCTCATCGTTTAACTATATTTCACGTAATAAAAAAAGATGAAAATATTGCAGAACAAACAAAATATTCATGTCTTTAAAGCCTTTCGTTCTTTTGTGCCACCCTGTACAATCATCTTAAGTAAAATTCGTAAATATATCAACAAAAAAAGATTAAAGTTAATTACATTCAGAAGATGAACACACAAAACACAATTATGTACACATAAACGAAAAAATCCGGATTACGTTTGTAGATATACGGATTTTAGTTCTTAAATCAGCATCCAAGTTCTCCTTTATATGCGCGTATATTTTTTTAATATTAATTTATTTGAAAACAAACCGACTACACCATAACTGAGCTTTAAATTAAATTTACAGTGAAAATACAAAAGTACTGAATAATGTAAGTTGAGATTAAAAGAGATTACAGGTATTTTTAATCTTTTCATTGTTGTTGAGTCAAGGTTTATATAGGCGGGTATAAAAAATTCCGTTTGTATGAAGTTCCGGAAAGAAAGTACGATAAAAGTATATAACATGCCCCACTATTTTAAAAGTCAATAAAAAATGGATTTTTCAAATTTCTTTATTTTTCTTGGCGAGATTACATAGAAGAAATGTTTCTCTTTGAACTTTTAACATAGTTATAATTATTAGGTAACAAGAACTAGTAAAAAATTTTTTTCTGAATTCTTTGATGGGACGTTTCATAATACTGGAGGTGGATAAAACGTCCAGCCTGAATTTTACGTTATTTTTTATAAAACATAATGAAATTTAAATGAAAATGACAAATTATAAGAATAAGGAAGAAAAATATAAAAGTAATTGATAATAATAACAAATTATTTCTTCTTCAAAGCTTCTCGGTTGGTTTTTCAACCACAACGGTTACACAGAGTATCTTACATAGTACAAGACTCATATAATCAACCTAAACAATTTGTACATTGCAACCAATATTCTTTTGATTTTGTACTTAAGTAACTTTCAGTACATTCTACATATTTATTACCGTCTTCATCTGAAATATCTTATAGTGTTTTTCGATTATCTCTTTACTGCTTTCAGAAGAAGAATAAACTGTTTTTTTCTTATTTTTTCTTTATTTTTGGCTGAATATTCTTAGGGTTTTCTGATTTAGATCTAGTATTTTTACTTTCCTTAAATTTGGTTTAATAATCATTTTGAACATCTTTCTATTCACACCACTTGCTCTGGCAAGTGATAGTTGTTCAGATTTACGAATACTTAAATGACAAAAACCCATTTAACCAAGTTTTATCAGCTTATTTAGCTGTGCCAAAAAAAGGATTTTTATTTGAAGTTTTTTAAGCAAATTGAAAGGCCATTTCTTTAATAACCTTACGATCTGGCACCAAACCTACCTTTTCCAAATTTTTTTTTATATGATTCACTAATTTCATTCCGTATTGAATTTTAAAAACTGTTAGCCGACCAAAAGAAACTTTAGACCAAGATGCTCTTAATGAAGTACTTACATATTTTCGTGACATGTAACGTGATAAAATTTGCAAGAGATATATATTTTTTAAGTGAGGCGTTCGTATTTTTATAACTGGTGTGTATTACAAAAAATGGAGTACAAAGCGCCCCAGCATAAATTCGGTGTCAATCCACGATCACTAATCGAAATCATCGTCAATACACAGAGGTTAGGTTATTATCTTCTTCAAACGTACATTTAAACTATTCACAGAAAGTAAATTGATTCATGAAATTAAATTTTACTGGCACCCAGCGCAAATTGTCAAAGAGTCAAAAATAAATAATTTAATATTTATTCCACATTTTTTTCACTGTGTTTACTAACAATCATAACGCATCTTTGTATAGGGTCATCGGCGACACCATATCAACAATACCCGTAATACAATGGTGTTGAGTGTGTATTGTATGCTTTTACTCTAAATCATTTTAGTATTTATAAATATATGAAATTTTTATATATGTCTCTCTCTCCACTCTCTCTCTCTCTCTCTCTATATATATATATATCTAAATCCTAATTTTAATATATATATATATATATATATATATATATATATTATCCATAAAAAATGTTTGATGACGTTGACTTATTTATGACGTCAAAGTTTCTACGGTACTCAAATATATTTATTTCATATATAAAAAAACGTTGCAATATGTTTGCGATAATAACTATATAGACATATTAACATATATCTTTCTATGTGTGTATATATATATATATATATATATATGAACATATACAATCAAAATTATCCACAAGACACTTTATAAAATAACATTTTGCAAAAAATAATCTATCTGCAATAATGTTTAAATAGACATACTAACATACATATTGTGTATATATATGTATATATATATATATATATATATATATATATATATATATATATATATAAATCCATGACGTCGACTTATCTATTTGAGACGTGGGCTTCTACAATACGTAAATACACGTTTATTTCATTCGGTTATATGACATGTTTATAATTGACAAATGAGCGAGCGCAGCGAGCAGTGGGCGAAGCACTATATTTTAACCAGTTGACTGCGTTAGACGTGTGTACACGTCGATTCAAAACTTTTCCAGTTTTAGACGTGTATACTCGTCGCGTAAAATAAAAAATTACCATTTACTACAAAAACTTTCAATTTCAGTAAAAAGTAATATAAATGTATATATTAGTGGTATGTTTCCTTTATATTACCAGTAAAACTATTATGTACTTTATAAAAAAATAGTTTGATTATTCTCTTTGGTGTATCGGTTATTCCCCGTACAATGTATTACTTTTTACAAACTGAGTTGATCATATTCCCCAATGCATCCGAGTATTCCCAAAATTGTTTCGTGTACTTTACTGTGTATATCGGGTATTCTCCGATAACAACCGAAATAATATAAATAAGATGCGCGAACTATGACGGCCCTTTATTATTTCTAGATTGTTGCAAGAAGGTGATACTTGTAAAGTTCAAAAAAATTTTGCTTAGATTTATTATCTATTTCTTCAGTTATTATTAAAATAAAGTGTAGCGGCCAAGCTACATACAATAATGGAACGATGTACGGTGTCGGTGCGTGCGAGAGTGTGGTGATTGTAGTGGTTGAAACGACAATCAGACGTTGATTGTCGAATATTTTTATTTAAAAAGATTGTTTGTTGGCCATCCATTAAGAAGGACTGTCGCGAGTGGGCACGAGCTTGCACCGAGTGCCAACGCTCAAAAATCTCTAGACACGTTTTCGCGCCTCTAGAAAATTTTGCACCATCATATGCCAGACTCGAACACGTGCACATCGACATCATCATCATGCCGCCTTCAAAAGGAAAGCGATACTGCCTGACATGCGTAGATCGTTTTTCTCGCTGGCCGGTAGTCGCTCCGATGCACGATCAAGAAGCCGAAACAGTGGCCCGCCCCTTCTGGGAGAACTGGATCATCAACTACGGAACCCCGCTCAGGATCACCACGGACCAGGGGCGTCAATTCGAATCAAACCTCTTTCACTCACTCAATCGATTAGCGGGCACCAATCATTTGCGAACTACAGCATACCATCCGCAAGGGAACTGATTAGTCGAACGTTTCCACAGAAAGATTAAAGCAGCAATACGGTGCCACGGAAATGACCAATGGACAAAAATCGTACCGACCGTCGTCATGGGCATAAGAGCAACGGTACGCGAAGACATCGGTGCTTCTCCTTTCGAAATGTTATTCGGACGGCCCTCGCGCTTACCCGGAGAGTTTTTCGAACCAACAGCCCAGGATTACGAACCAGCACCATTCATCAAAGAACTACGCCGACACTTCGATCTGTTACGACCAGTCCACGTCAAGCGGCACGGCACGCGCACGCCGTTTGTCTTCCAAGATTTGTCAACAGAAAAGCACGTCTTCCTACGCTACGATGCGGTTAAAAATGCCTTACGCATGCCTTATGACGGACCATACGAGGTCATAAAACGAGGAGACAAAACGTTCGTCATCAAAATCCGCGACAAAGACGTGACCGTTTCCATCGACCGACTAAAACCAGCCTATACGCTAACCGAGACATCACCAGACGAGCGTCGCGTCACCTTCCACGGGCATGGCGGACAGGTACCAATACAGCGCGAAAACCGAGATCAGCCAGCTGACAGCCAGGTACAACAACACTTACGACCAGGGCAGCCAGCTGAAGACCAACCGCGACCAGCAGACATCATACCCGAGGACAACGCACGGGTACAACCACGGGAACCACAGCAGCACGGACCTCGACGATCAGAGCGAATCGCGCGACCGGTACAACGTTACCAGGCCGGGTTTTCGTGAATACACACAAGCAGACATACACGCACTATCGTGACTTCCTCACTGGCGGGGGGGTTATGTAGCGGCCAAGCTACAGACAATAATGGAACGATGTACGGTGTCGGTGCGTGCGAGAGTGTGGTGATTGTAGTGGTTGAAACGACAATCAGACGTTGATTGTCGAATATTTTTATTTAAAAAGATTGTTTGTTGGGCGAATGGAAAGTGTGTTTGTGCGCTGAATTGAGACGGACAAAGAGTGGGGAGACTGCATCGAAAAAGATTATTACTTGTTTCGGGATGAATGGGTGCGGACGTATGACGGAAAAAGAAAACGAGTTCGGGTGTGTGCGTTCGGAAAAAACGACGAACTCTAGTATAGTGCACCATTAAAAACTTCCATGGTTTTTCATTTAACCCGACTTCTGCTGCACTACACTGTGCACCCCCACAAAAGTATAAGGTAAAGTGGTATAAAAATTACCTGAAAAAAGAGTTCGTTGTTACTAAACTTAATCCTTCAAATGGGTGATTCCGACAGCGATGAAAGCGAAGTTTTGCACATCAGAAAACGAAGAAATGTGTCTCGCCTATTGACATCTTCTGACGAAAGCAAGAATAATGATTTAGAAAAAGATTTTTATAGCGAAAGTGAATCAGAAGAGAGTTTTTCCAGTGCAAGTGAACTTGAAATCGATCTTTACAGTGACAGTGGATCAGAAGAAGAAAATCAAACTAAAAGTTCTCAATGGGATACGCAAGAAAATATTAGAGCTCCATTTAATTTTTGCGGAAGTTCTGGTCAACAATTTGATGTGCCTAGATCGTCAAGAGAAAAGTGTTTATTTTATTTCGATAAATTTTTAGATAATGAATTAGTATCCATAATTGTGGAAGAAACGAATTTGTATGCAGCACAATATATTGAAAGTCACTTTTTGAAGAAAAGATCACGGACGAGGAAATGGTATCAGACAAACAATACCGAAATGATATGTTTTATCGCAATGTTAGTGTTGCAAGGCACTGTCAAAAAGCCAACACTTCAAATGTATTTATCCAAAAGAGAAAGTGTATCTACTCCTTTCTTCAGCAAATTTTTACCTCTAGAAATATTTTTATTACTTTTCAATTTTCTACATTTTAAAGATAATAGAAATGTGAACTCTAGGAGTAAAATTTCTAAAATTGAAAATGTCGTGAAATATATTCAATATAAATGCAAAAGTTTATGTATTCCAAACCAAGATATTTGTATTGATGAGTACTTGTTGTTATGGAAAGGGTGCTTGGCTTGGAGGGAGTATATTCCTTCTAAAAGGAGTCGTTTTGGAATAAAGTTTTTTGTATTGTGCGAAAGTCAATCCGGATAAATTTGGAATATTTGCATATACACTGGAAAAAATACAGATTATGGTCAAAATTATCTTCAATATAAGACCGCAACTCGCATTGTTCTTGAACTCTCTTCTGACCTATTACACCAGAGGTATGGAGTATATGTGGATAACTGGTACACCAGCATAGAACTCGCAAAGAAACTATGCACCTGTAAGACAGATATTTTTGGTACTATGTGACAGCGGAGAATTGGTGTTCCTTCAGATATAGAAACAACTACATTAAAAAAGGGTCAGTGTATTGTAAGGTACAACAACAAAATAATGCTACTGAAGCGGCGGGATAAAAGAGATGTACTGTTCCTTAGTACAATTCATGGCGCTAACATGATGGAAAAATAGAAACGAGGTGTTATAGTAAGGAAACCGAAAGTAGTGATTATGGTAAAAAATGGGTGATGTGGAGAGGACCGATGGAATAATTGCATCATATACACTTGCAAGAAAAAGGATGAAGAAGTAGTATAAGAAAATATTTCTCCACTTTATAGACGTTATGTGTACGAATTCATACAAATCATATAAAAAAATGACGGAAAATTACGTCAATTAAATTTTTAGATCGAATATGTTGGGCAAATTGTTGAGGAATATGCAATTCAACAAACACAAACTTCGAAATTTGGTCGACCAACTACAGCTGCAAAACCTACACATCTCATCGTAAAACTTTTCCCCAACTCCATACCAGCAACATCATCAAAAGCAAATCCACTTCGAAGATGTGCCGTCTGATCAAAAAATGGAATCTGCGAGGAGTCACGATACTGGTGCTCGACCTCCGAAGTGCCACTTTGTGTGGTACCTTGCTCTGAAAAGTACCACATTGAAATCAACTGAATTTCCTAAATTTGTTTCTTTAATTTTTCTTGCTTATGAATTTTATTATTTTTTGGCAATTTTTAAGTTTTTAGTAACAATAATTTTTTCAACAATGAATAGTAAATGATTTATGGAATAAAACTATAATCCTTCTTCGTTTTTCTTTACTTTTTTGATAAAATTTATAATAGGAGCATTTACCATGAGTTTGACGTGTATACTCGTCATTGCTTGATTTAAAATTGGCACCCCGTGATGGATTTTTAAAACTAAATTCCGCAGTTAACTGGTTAACTATAATACATAACTGTTGTATTAACTATATAATGTATTGGTATCAGATATGAATACTAATGTTAAATTTTATTTTTATTCTTTTTTATTATCTGCAGAACCACACTATATTTTAATGCCGAGTGAAGGTGAGCGAGATAGCAAAGGTTATACGCATCTCAACCGAACGAATGCATTTCATTTTGCATAATGAATTGCGTATAAAAAACTTTCTACAAGATGGGTGCCGCGTTTACTCACTGTGGAGCAATCAGTCGACTCTTTGGAATTGTTTAATAAGAATCTAATGGATTTCAGGCGTCGTTTTGTGACCATAGATGAAACTTGGATTCATCATTACACACCAGAATCGAAAATAAAATCAAAAGAGTAAACTGAACGCGGTGAAACGGAACGGAACGAAAAACTTTCCCTGGCTGGAAAGCGATTAGGTCGACTGAAAAGGCGATGGAGGTTACAAACGGTTATTTTGAGGATCGCAAAGAAACCCACTTACGGGAAGGAATCGAGAAGCTGGAGAAACGTTTGGGTAAGTGCGTTGAGCTAACTGAAAAAAAAAATTATTAAAGTATAATAGGTAATTGAATTTATTTAAGGGGATAAGCACTGTAATCAATGCAGGACGTATAATCTTTCTATATATAAAAAATACTGGGCTGGAACAAAAGTTCATAGCGTCTTCCAATAGATGTCATTAATTGCAGTTTCGCGCGCAACTCGATTATATGACATGACTCCATTTGTGTTATTTTGACAAGTGACATTTCAACGTTTCTTTCTCTGATATTTTTGTGCAATTTTGTGAATTTTAAATCTGTTGAATTTAAAATTGAAAACAGAGAAATATAAGGTGTATTTTCGTCATCTGATGCTGTTTTATTTCCTGATGGGAAAGAGTGCTGCATATACAGCAAAGAAGATAACCGCCGTTTACGGAGAAAGTTCTGTGCTGTCAATATTGTTCAAAAGTGGTTCGCTCGGTTTAGAAATGGAAAATTCGACTTAGAGGATCGAGAGCGTTCTGGCAGGCCTGCAGTTGTTGATAATGACAAAATTGCAACACTTATTAAAAATAATTAACGTTACACGACACGAGACATGGCAGGGATACTGCAGCTGTCTCAAACGAGTGGTGTGAGACATTTGGATACGTGAATCGCTACGATGTTTGTGTGCCTCATAATTTAAATGGAAGAAATTTAATGGAATGCATTTTTATCAGTTATTCCCTCCATAAGAGAAAGTAAAACGACCCGTTTCGAAAACGATTAATCACGGGTGATGAATAATGGATCGTGTATAATAGTGTGGAACCGAAAACGGAGGAGAAATGAGCCTCCGTTAGCCACTCCAAAAGCGGGTCTTCATCCGAAGAAGATGACGTTGTATATCTGGTGGGATTGGAAGGGTGTTGTGTATTCGAGCTTTTACCAAATAATCAGACGATAAATTCGGAGAAGTATTGTGCTCGATTGGATCAATTGAAGGCGGCAATCGATTAAAAGCGTCCAGAATAGGCCAATAGGAAGGGTATCGTTTTCCACCAGGACGTTAGATCTCATGTCTCTTTACAGACCAGGCAGAAATTGGTGCAGTCTGGCTGAGACGTCCTACCTCAACCGCCTTATTCACCTGATCTTGCACTTTCAAATTACCATTTGTTCTGATTCTTACAAAATTCAAGTTCAGGGAGGGAAGAAGTATGAAACTACATGAAAGATGGCGAACGGTAGTGGATTGAAATAGCACATACGATTTAGAATAAATAGATGTAGAAATAAGTCTAATATAAGTCTAATAGATGCATAAATAAGTAACTGTCTGTGAATTTCACCTTAAAAACGTTACGAACTTTTGTTCTAATCCAATAACTCCATTGTAAAATTTCCATAAAACATTTTTTTTATTTGTCATGTAGACACACTCCTCACAACGCCACTCTACCCGCTACACTCTACAAGTAGCACGGTAACCATTTCCATTTCCGATCACCAATGATTGATGGAGAGAGTGTGGTCTTTGTTCTGATTGGTTGGGATCAGTCACATGTATTTTGTATTCACTGTAGCTTTAGAGTAAAAATATTTTTACACATTTTAACAATTTATTTTTTGTTGATTTTGATAAAATTTTCTAATAAAAATTTTAAGACTTAGATTTTACACAGATTATTTATGTGTATAATTAGTTAATTTCTTTTATTTTTTAGGGGAGAACGAGCGTCAGCGAGCGGGGAGCCAACTAACCCCAGTAATCTGCAGGGAGAAGAGTTCCTTGGTAATCAAAAAAATAAAAAAACAATTCGAAATTAAAGAAACAAAATAATAAATAAATAGAAAATCAAAGAAAGGAACAATAAAATAGAATTAATAAATAGAATTAAAAATCAAAGAAAGAAACAATAAACACAACAGTATTATTATAATCGCTAGAACGAAAACACATCCAAGGCATTTATTAATACATTACTATACTAACGCTAAAAAAAAGGAGAACTATACTAACTTTTAAATCGGAAAACGTGGTTGTGATTCAAATAAAACGGGCCGACGGGATGACACATGTGTACGTTATGCAGGGGAATTGAAAAAGAGAGTATTTTTTCCACGTCTGGGGACAGAATAGATTACAAAAGACTTGGCACCAATGATGATAGAGGAGAGGACACGATACCGACCTTTAATAGTCTAGACAAAATAGAAATTTACATATCTAATCGATTTAATAAGTCAAATATTTTAATAGAATACGAATTCTTTCAATTCTTGCACAGACTTGAAAAATAATTATTGGTCAATGTGCATGATAATTTTTTATTAATAACAAAAATGCATTGTTAGCGAAAAGAATGATAGAAAGCAATGAAAAAATTATGAACTCGGATTACATATTTAGGTAAATTATACAAATATAGGGTGACTTAACTCAAGCTTCCACGTGGAAGTATTAAAAAAAAACACCAATCTTAAAAAAAATCATGTTATCTCCTATTTAGTTCTTCAGTTCAATTGTATTTTAGTATTGAATTGAACTAAAATACTAAATAGAAAATAACATGATTTTTCCTAACAGCTTTGCCACCTCTCCACACTTCCATGTGGAAGCTTAAATTGAATCACCCCATGTATAACTTTTTTGTATATAAACCAGCGGGATTTCCATCCCGCCCGCTTACCCCTAACAAATCGGAACTTAAAAACGTATCAAATAGTTCAAACTATGAGAACATCTGAGAAACTCGATATTCTATAATTGTTAAAAGACAACTAAAAAAACATTTTGAAATACGAAAAAATGACTTGGATAAAAAACAACAGCACTCAAATACATTAAATACTTAAAACTATAAATTAAGTTTGATTAAATCAAAGTATTCAGTCCATTATAATTTATGGTCAGTAACTATTTTAGAATAATACCAAAAGGCTTAAAATATACCTGAAATCATATTTGAACATGCTTAAACTATAACTCCAAACAAAGTAGATTTTCATCATATAAAACAGGTTTATCTTTTATATAAATCTTTTTTAAGTGAGCTAATACGAAATATGTGAATGTAAAAGGCAACAAAAACACTTTCGAAATGTATATCCTCTCTAACACTTACAAAGAGAAAATTAATGACATCTACAATTATATCTTTCCAATACTAACAAATACAAGCATGAAGATGAATGAATAACAAATCTTATACAATTTTGTAGCAATTCAGCTATTATACTAAACTAATAACGTCTGATTGTTCTAATTAGATATTTTTGAATCATAATATATATATATATATATATATATATATATATATATATATATATATATATATATATAATAGTTATAAATATATAGTGTGGTGTTTATAATTTTTACATTTTTTAACAAATAATATTCGTTATTTATATTCTCATCGCATGCTTAAAAAGATCATAAATATTCAAGTATGTTCGTTTTTAAAAGAATAGTGTTTACTTTTCTTGTTAACAAGAAAAGTAAACACTAGGAGCTAGCATAAGAAAAGAAATGTATGATACATTAATTAAATATTTGTTTACGGTGATTCTATGAAAGTTATAAAAAGTCTGAAATAATATACTGCCTGCCTCTCAATTAATTATTGAAATTTACCATATTGTAGTATAGATAATAACTTAGAACTCCAATTAATTCGTTAATGCAGAAGTGTAGAGAAATACATATTACAAACAATATTAACCCATTCAGACCCCCTGTGTGCAAACATATGCACACTTATTTTGAAGTTTCATGATATCTAAAATTAATTATTTGACACCGATTCACCATCGGTGTCCTTAAAGACAAACTAATAATAATGAATAATAGTTGTTTAAGGAATCATTTTTACAACGCTTTAGACTCATCGTGCCCCATTATGTCCGTGTTGGAGCACTATGAAAAATATAAAAAAGGTGTTTTTATCCTAGTTAAACCCCCATCACCTACAAATCAACAGATTTTTTTTCGACAGAATTAATTCAGGTCTGAATGGGTTTAAAGAATGGCAGAAAATCAAATATGAAAATAAATAATATGATAGAATAACCTTCTTCTCCTGTATTGGCACTGCTAGCCGTCACTGGTCGATCCTCTTCAGTAATCGGTTCTAAACCACCGCCGTGATGTCCGTCTTCGTTCTCTAGAATGAATTCTTGTCCGCTTGAAGAAGACTCGTCGTCTTCGTCGCTGGTACACGAATCCGTCGTGGTGACACTAGAATCGTCGTTATCCGATGTTAGCCAGTTCGACGAGGATCCGTCTCCATGATCTGTTGTAGATCTCCGTTCGTTTCCCGATTCGGAATACTTCGAATCGACACTACTATCCATAGGAATATCATAAAGCGCAGCTAGAGTCCTCTGTCCGTTCTCATAGTTATTCGAATCGTTTTGGGAGTTTTCCGAACCGATATTCTGAAACGCTTCCGGAATTTTAAAACTGCAGTCGTTGAGCTGCGACATCTGTAACGAAGCGGCGGTAGGTGCTGACGATTTCGTGTTCGATTTAATCTGGCGGTCTGTCCTCGGATGCGATGAATAACTGACAGACGGATTGGTTTTGATACTTGTCGCCGTCAGACTCTGAGAGAACCGTTCATCTTTACACGAACCGTGAGCTGCTGTAACGTCAACTTTGCCTTTCATACTCGGTGTGTTTTGATTCGACGTTTTTACACTTGCACCACCTTGATTATCTGACGACGATTCTTGTTTATAGTTAAGCACGTTGAAGCTATCGTCTTTATTGTCTTCGGTCAGATGCGATAAACTTTTTGTACTGCCCGAAGATGTTGAACCGATCTCCAACGAATTCGTAGAACTGGAATCGCGATTTGACACGGTCGAAACATGAAGTGTGTCGATCGCACTCGCACTGTCACACTTTGCATCTTCCGTTTCGTTCGAATCTCTCGCTGGACTCTTTCGTAAAACGACACTGAACGACGCCGAAACGCTACCATCCGCCTGTGCGACCGATGATGTTTCGGTGTCGTCCGACGACTGTTGAGTGAGTAGAGGTCTCGACGACGACGACGCGGCCATGTCGGAAAATATCTCGTCTCGTTTCCGATTATTTATATTGTCGGATAGCGATCGTTCTGACGAATTCGTCGACACTGGCTTACATTTAAACTGAGACGCACTGTCGTCACCGACACTTTTGAAGAAGTTCACTGAATACACACTAGGTGTTCTTCTGTGCGATTTGAAGTATGAATCACTGTTAGACACTGTTTTCTGTACAGCACTAGGAACTGAATCGATAGTTTTATATCTACCGGTCACATTTTTCACCGGCGGCGAATAGAACGGAACGGCGTCACTGGCTCGGTGGAGCTCGTTCGTCGGCAGGGAGTCGTCCCGACGGTGATGATGATGCAGACCGTTGTCGGAACGCGTACGCGCGCCGCCGATCTTCACGTCGGATTTCGCCATCGCGGAAGGCGTCGCCCGGCACTGTTTCTGCTCCAACATGGCTATCGTCGACGCGACGATGACGCCTCCGCCGCCTCGACGTTCTGTGCGCCCTGTGCCCCCCCGCACGTTCGCCAAGTCCAGATTCATGGTTTCGCTGATTCAACGCGTGTATTTATTTATAGATGTGCGTGTGGCCGACAGATGTTTCGCAGTTTTTCGATTTTTTGTGTCTTTTTGACTGCATTCGGACGATTGTTTATGCAGAATGCATTCGAATCATTTTAAAGACGAACTGTTGCATAAAACATGTGTCTTTTTTATTCACATTCAACGGATGTTACGGTAACTGTTTGTGACAAGAAACACACGATCCTGACACAATTTTAGATTCTAAGTTTTTTTTTCACTTTTATGTTCTGTTTACATTTCAGTTTGTTTTAATTTAAAATGTTTATATTCTGAAAAGACTGTGTATTAGATGTTAGGTTTCATCAAGCGTCGGTAAAATATTTCATCCAAAAAATTAAGATTTAGGAATTTAATTTTTTTTAGCGATACATGTTACTAATTTTGGTGCTTTTCGATAAGATATATATATATATATACATATACACATATATAAATATATACATATATATATATATATATATATATATATATATATATATATATATATATATATAGGAATACCCCGATTTACGATAGGGTTACGCTCCGTAACAATGCGACTCAACTTGAAACAACATAAATCGGACCAAATACTACATATAGTCTGGGAGCTTTTACTTACGTCATCAATAACTCATGAAACTTTTTTTACTATTTGTGTGTATTGTGACAACAAATGAAACGCAAGTCTGGTAACCCGGATAGAGGGATTTTCGGGCCGGGGGCCGCTCAAAGTCGTCATTTTGGACGATGAACTAACGTCATCGAATAAGTTTTGACTGTTTGTCGAATAATTGTTTATATAGTGTACATAAAGGAGAAGAAAGTCTGGCAGCCCCTATCCGGGGGAAAGTTGGTCTGGTAAGGAGTTGAACATGTCAAAACTGGGCATGAACTTACGTCATCGAATAAATGTTGACCCTTTGCTAGATACATGTTTATGTAGTGTACATTAAGGACAAAATAGTCTGGCAGCTCATACCCGGGGAAAAAGTCGTCTGGCAAACCTTTGAAAACCGCGCGCCGCGCTTCCACCGAGCATTTCGGCGGCGGCGTGACGTCAACTTATTCGAATAATGTAACCGAAATTCATACAATGAAACGCATTTGTTTTCTTTTTAATGATATTTTGAAAATGTTTTGCAGTTTACTGCATTTCATTATTTACAAAATTTAGAAAATTTTAATCTATAATTAATTTCGAAAAAAATGTTTTATTCTTTCATCAAATATTCTTTTTAACTCCTTAATTGCTCCGATTTTTTTTATTACCAATGCTTCTCGATTAACAACGTATACAAAATAAGTATTTTATTCCGAATAAAACGTAATTTAAGTTGGGATACTTCAAACATAATGCAACATAAATTAAGGCCTCAGTAATGTTGTCATTTTTTTATTGACTACCCCATTGTAATTGTAATACAATAATGTCATATTGATGAATGTGTTACAAAATTTTTATTATTCAGGTGAAGAAAAAAACTGTACTTATCGAGTGAGATTCGACCCTGACACGTCAGACACTTATAACCGGCTCGCTACCGCCTAGCTATCAAGTTAGCTAACAATAGGGAAAAAACATTCTCTCATAAGCCGGATGGGAACACGTTGGAGCTTTTTTTTCTCAAAAATGGCTGGGTAGTGTGAGCTAGTACGTTACTATATTAATACACTTCAGGTGCCCTACCACTACAACAACATTGGTCCCAATTCCAAGGTCGAATCCTCCCCTTGTCAGTTGTTTATACATTTTATCCTGTTAAAATATATCGAGTATGGATATAACGATTTCATGCTTACAGTGAATAAATGCCCATAGTTTTTCATTCGCATATATTTTCACTATTATAACGAGCTCATGTACAGATATTCCGAACAAATTCCAAACTTATGGAATGACCAAATTTAATTTATTTATTTTGTATTTGCAATAATTTATTGAGTAGGGAATTTAAATAAATCAAGAAGAAATCTGAAGAAAGAATCTGATTTATTTTCAGTATAATAAAAAAGTATTTACGAAAAATATTCGGTAATTTTGTACAAATATTCAGTGAATTAAATATTGACCTTAACGAATTCGAAATATTTAATATACGATTCAATAAAAATGCGAGTTTGCAATTAGAGATTAATTACAAGTAATTATCAATCGTAGACAAACACTTTGCATATTTTATAATACATGTGAATGTTCAACTTTATTTGATTTCACAGGAAAAAAAATATATAAAATTTAAGACGCATTCATTAAACGAAACATCCAGACAATGAACCCGCAGTGTAATACCAAAAGTTATGTTTCCACATATCGTCGTATTAACATCTAAATTGGTCGTTGGAGACAAAAAAAAGAAAAAAAAACCACACAGTTCTTGTAGAAAATTAATGCATTTGACAAAACGACAAAAAACAAATAAACACAATGAGTGAACATCCTTACGGTCTATCGTTTTATAAATCTCTGAAGACAATTTTAGATATAAGTCGAGAATAGATGATGTCATTGTACAATTGGCCTGAGACCACGCTTGCTGGACACAGTTGAAAGATTGTCTGCAATTAAATTTTCAACGACCTTCACGATACATACTACAGTTACAACAGCTCAGACCGTGAATTGCTTTTTTGAAACCTCACTCGTTTCGAGTGATACTTGACGCACGAGCCGATTTATTTCGATTGATGACGGTTTAAAACACACTTCAAACGTACGTTAATACGTTGGTACACACACACACACACACATATATATATATATATATATATATATATATATATATATATATATATATATATATATATATATATATAGGGGCGGACATGATCAGATATGTTAGTAATATTTTCGGGACTTGATAATCAAATGTTCAAATTAGCTACCAAACAGTTTTGACCTAAATTTGATTGAGGATATACAGAGCTACAAACTAATGTAATAAATACAAATTATCCCTGGGAAATACAACTTGCCTTCAAGTATCAAAATTAATATCTATATATATAAAAATATATATATATATACACACACATATATATATACATATATATATATATATATATATATATGTATATATATATATGTATATATATGTATATGTATATGTATATATATATATATGTATATATATATATATATATATATATATATGAATATATATATATATATATATATATGAATATATATATATATATATATATATATTCATATACAGGGCGGACAGGACCAGGTATATCGGTAATATTTTTAGGACTTGGTAATTAAATGTTCGCTACCAAGCAGTTTTAACCTAAATTTGATTGAGGATATACAGAGCCACAAACTAATGTAATAAATTAGTCATTGAATTTTATCCCTGGCAAATTTAACTTACCTTCAAGTATTGAAATTCATATTTATATATTTATATATATATATATATATATATATATATATATATAATATATTCATTTACAGGAGAGAATACGACAAGATATCTTGGTAATATTTTCGGGACTTGATAATTAAATGTTCAAATTAGCTACGAAGCAGTTTCAACCTAGATTTGATTAATGATACACAGAGCAACAAACTAATGTAATAAATTAGTCATTGAATTTTATCCCTGGGAAATACAACTTGCCTTCAAGTATTGAAATTCATATTTATATATTTATTTATTTATATTAAAAGTATCAAAATCCATATGTATTTTTACATATATATATATATATATATTTGAAATCTTACTATTAACTTGAAAATTCCAGTTTTTAAATGAATTTACTATACGCAGAATTACATCTAGAGCAATTTAAAGAAATGGAAAAATGATGCATTCATTCTAAAGGACTATGCCTCATAAACTTTCTTCTATTATTCAGTAGCAACGGATCTGAAATTGTTTTGATTAATTAGATTGTCAACTAATAGTCTTGAACTTTTAGTATTGTCACAGAAAAATTTAAACTGTGAAAATGCTTGGAATTGTAATTCACATGCCTCCTGAAACGATATACAGGAAGGTAGAGTCATAAGTACCCGAGTTTGAAAAAACATATTTGCTTGAGCATATTCTTTTCTATTTTTCAAAGTAATTTCCTTTTAGTTCGGTCCACTTAATCCAACGCATTTCCATTTTTTTTATTTCTACCGAATAGTACGGTTTGTCAAACTCCTGAAAATATACATTGGCAGCAGCGATGACTTCCGAATTTGATGCAAATCTTATACCTCCAAGCCATTTTATCAAGTTTGGAAACAGGAAAAAGTCCCATAGTGTCAAATTTGGAGAATATGGTGGATGTGGAAGCAATTTGTATTGAAATTCGTGCAATATTTCATCGCAATTGTTGAATTATGTGCCGGTGCATTGTCTTAATGGAAAAGCACTTTTTTCTTTGTCGAATAAAAACTTTTTTTCTTGAATTCATCATTCAGATGGTCCAATAATGATGCATAGTAGACTCCTGCTATTGTTTTCCCTTTTTCAAAATACTCGATTAGCAATATTCCATGAGAATCTCAGAAAACAGTAGCTATAACCTTTCCATCTCATGCAATGATTTTTTCCTTCTTTGGTGCACGTTCGCCACGAGAAATCCATTGTTTTCACTGCTCTTTCGTTACGAGTGAATGGCGATGGATCCATGTTTCATCAACGGTTTTGTATTGACGCAAACGAATATTCATGACGAAAGCATAGTTGCCGGTGGTTGGAAAAAGTGAACATAAAAATTCAAGAAAAATCGCCATTTCACACTTTTACAAATTTCTATTGAATTTCAAGACGTTTCACAGTCAGTGATTTATGATATTGTGACAGAAAAGCTAGACTACAAATGACTGTGCCAGATGGGTACCAAAAATTTAAACGATACACACAATAAGAAACGTGTGGATTCGCCCAACTAATTTTTGCAGCGGTAGGAAAATGAATGAGACATATTTTTTTAGGCACATTGAAGAGATGAGACCTAAATTTCCTACACAAACTTCGATTCAAAGCAATGGCGCTATTTGTTTTCCCCGAAGACAAATAAGTTAAAGCAAACACTCCGTTTCAGGAAATTCATAGATATCGTTTTTCGAGATAAAAAATGGAGCCTTGCTTGTTGATTTTCTTGAAGTGGAATAGCGATTGAAAAAAGATTTAACTTAGATGTGCTATTCATAACAGAAGACATCAGTTGCTGTCCAATGGGACTGTACTTTTTCACGATAATGTGCAACCTCGTTTCGAAGCTTAAACTGTTTAAATCTTCTAAGACTTTGGACGGGAAATTAATGACCACCCACATTACTGTCCCGATTTCGTACCAAGGAATTACCAACTATTTTTGTATCTAAAGAAATGGCTCGTATTTCAACGTTTTGAAAATAATAACGAGGAAATGAAGAAAGGCGTTACTAATTGGTTCAAGTTACAGGCGGCGAATTTTTTCGAAACGGGAATAAGGAATCTGGTGCCGCGTTACCAAAAATGCGTGGAAATCAACGATGACTATGTGAAAAAAATGTATATATATATATATATATGTGTATATATAATAATATATATATATATATATATATATATATATATATATATATATATATATATATGGATGTCTTTTGCCTGTAATAAATTAATTTTATCATTGATGCTTTTTTTCAATTGTGAACGGACGTGGCTTTAAAAACGTCCCTCGTATCTATGGAATCTTTAATATTGTGTTTTTTTTTTCTATGGTATAATTTATCTGTCTCCGAAGTAAAATAAAAAAATATATAACGGATGTGATCATAAATTGTAATTTTCAGATATGAGAGTTCACATAAATTAATTACCATTCTATTTGACTTAGTTATTTGGTCTTGAAAAATAATAACACTGATCTTATCAAAACATGAGAAAAAAGAAAGAATGAAGGACAAATAAAAATGTAAGTAGTATTTATTTTTATCTTGTGATCTCGCATGTATATATATATATATATATATATATATATATATATATATATATATATATATATGTGTGTGTGTGTGTGTGTGTGTATATATATATATGTATATATATATGTATATATATATATATATACATATTCTTCACTACCGGGTTTCGTCTATTTAGATATCTTCAGATACATATTGATTGCCAATGTCGACTTAAGGTCAGGTTTAGGTTAAATTATGTGTTTTTTTTACACTGACCTTAGCTGTTTCTTGTGTTCTTAGGACATGGATATAGAAATTTGGTCGTTATTTATTTGTTCATTTAGTAATTTTTTGTTCAATTTATGTATGTACAGGGTGGAGTCAAAAGAACGAAGGGGTTTAAATAGTTAACAATTTTTTGTTTTCGTGTTTTTTCTTTTTTTTCAGAATTTTATAAATAAAACTTGGAGACTGTATCATGGAAAGGTATACAACGAAACAAAGTACCAAAAGAAGTGAATTTTAATTTTAAAGTTAGCATACAATTATTTTTACACGCGAGCATATCATTGTCATTTTAATTTTCGAACAGGACCATCGGAATCAATGACTAATCGTTTGGTTGCACTTTTTCGACAACAAGATGCACTTAGTAATCGTCCACGATCTGGAAAACATCTTTCGACTCGAACTGAGGAAAATATTCGACGTGTACAGGAGAGATCAACGCTCAAACCTTTTTCACCGAAGAAACAAAAGGAATCATCGTAGGCAGCAGTTTTACAGAAAATGTTTTTTTTTAAAAAAAAACATGTAAAACCAAAAATCTCATAAATAAAAATTATTATATTTTGGATACAAACGCATTTTTTCCAAAATTTCTAAGTCTGAGAACGGGTTAATTGATTTTCCCTAAGATATAAGGGAAAACTGGGTTTCGAGATACGAACTTTGGACTGGAACGAATTAAGTTCGTAAGTCGAGGTACCACTGTACATACATACATATGTATATATATATATATATATATATATATATATATATATATATATATATATATATATATATGTATGTATGTATGAATGTATAGGAAGATTCAGTTTCGGCTTTCATATGATAGAATTAAAAAATAAAATGCTTTTTTAAATTTTTGCGTTTTTTTAATACTTTGATGTGGAAACCTAAGTTGAATCGCCCTACATATATATATATATATATATATATATATATATATATATATATATATATATATATAAATCAGAATACGGTTTTATGTTAATTCAAACTAAACATTTCTTCATAGTAATTATCAACAGGTATTAAGAAATAATTAAAGTACTTTTAATTAAACGTATCCTGCAGTAATGCATGTACGTCAACGTTAAAGAAAATAAATACCTAAACATTACATAAAAAAGTGTCTATTATATCCACAAATATGCATACGAATAAAAACGAAATACGAATTATTTTAAATATATATACGGATTCGAGATGAAAGCACATTAAACTAAATTAAAATCGTTCCTATCTATAGAAAAAAAAGACATGCATATTAATTGAAATTAATTATTTCGAACGTATATTGCATACTATACAAAACGATGAGCATCTCTCTCTCTCTCTTCGGTACTGTTAAATCCATTACTCATTTGAATAACCTGGTTCTGTATGTCAACTGTAGCATGAAATCATTTGCATTCTTTCAAAAGGAGCGGCGCATTAATTTCGCGGAGAAGGAATCTGTACCGATGGCGTTACAGACACATTTTTTTCGTTAGGTTTATAAAGAGAAATGTATGGTTTCGTGCCGAATGGAAATTTTAAATTAAAGAAATAATGTGTAAGTGTGAACTGAAATGCGAACGTTCGACGAATCTATGAGATAAAATACAGATTGTTTGTGTGCTCGTGTAAATATATTCGATCGAGATGATATTTTCTTTTTAATAATCATTTATATCGATATTCAACGTAAGATAAAAATATCACTTCGTTACTTTTACAAATATTTACCGGCTGTTCTTTTGAACATTGAGAAATTATCTTCTTTCTTGTATTGCGATACCACCAGCATCGTTCTATTGATATGGTTTATTTTTCTCATGCCGTAGCATTAACCGTTTATGTCTTTGGATGAGTGTGATGTGTTTTTGTTAAGTTCTGTGTTCGGAAATTTCCAAAAACGGGCATTATCTAGGAGTACAAATCTATCCGGTGTCTTTTTTATAGAAAACTAGAGGGGTTGGCCTCTTTCTCGTTTAACTCGGCAACCCCTCAAGAGAGGCTTTGCCCATTTCTCGATGACGCTTCCCCCCCCCTCAACAAATAACAGTACGTAACTGACGCTTTTTCCGTCCCCAACAAATAACAGAATTCAATAAAGTATACACATAAATAGAAGGCATAAAATGTAAATCATAATTTTTTATTGAAAAAACTTTTTAGTTAACTAGAGAGAAAATCATTCGATCACGCGATTCATAGTAATCAGTCACAACACAAACCACATGACTGACAGCAACCAATCACAAAATAGATGACATGATCACAACCAATCAGAGAACTAATAAGTCACTGGAAGGGAATATCTGTTTCTTTTTTATACTGTACACATATATGTATATGTGTATATATATATATATATATATATATATATATATATATATATATATGTATATGTATATATACCGTACATAAAGGCGTAACGGTGACTTACGTATGAGACAAGGTCGAAATTTTAAGATAAAATTTATATACTTATTAAATATCGGTCGTAAAAGAAGATTTTAAATTGAACATCATTTTTATATGTTATAATACAATTTTACGAGGTCAGACAATTAAGTAATGCGAACGATTTTTTTTCTCGGCCTGTGGTAACACTGCGAACCTGTAACTCCACTACCGTAATAGCAGATCCCTACTCTCTCAATTGAGACCTTGACCACCCTCGTACGATCATTTCTTCGCCAGCTGTTTAGTGTTTTGTAACAACGCGCGAGTAGTGCATGTCACGAAGCCCACCGAATGAATATCGCTCAAGATTGTCTCGAGCAGGTTGAAAATGATCCTACTCTTCTCGATCGAGTTATTACTGGTGATGAAAGTTGGTTCTTTCAATATGACCCCGAAACTAAACGACAAAGCCAACAGTGGCTGTCCCCTGGAGCACCAAGGCCAAAGAAGGCGATAATGAGCAAGTCCAAAGTGAAAACCATGTTGATTTGCTTCTTCGACAGTAAAGGGGTGGTTCACAAAGAGTTCGTACCACCTGGACAAACCGTAAATCAAGTATTCTACCGCAATGTGCTCGAAAAATTACGAAAAAGGGTGCTCAGAGAGCGTCCAGAGATCGCGAAGACTTGGGTTCTGCATCACGACAATGCTCCCTGTCACAGTGCGTTCAGTGTCTCCTGTTTTTGACGTCTAAAGGCATCGCAACGTTACCACAACCGCCCTATTCACCGGACATGTCACCCTGTGACTTTTTCCTATTCCCCCATATGAAAAAATTCGTCAAAGGTCGACATTTTGACTCCGTTGAAGATATCCAAGAATCTGTGACGTGGGTACTCGGAGAGGTCCCACAAGAAGTGTTCCAGAATTGTTACGAAAACTGGAAAACTCGCTGGACTAAGTGTATAGATGCGGGAGGGGACTACTTTGAAGGGGATCGCAGCGATGTACCTTAATTTTTAAATATACTCGATTTTTGAATTTTGTCGCATTACTTAATTGTCTGACCTCTTATGTCCAAAATCGAAATTAGGGGAATTACGTTCTTCGATTTAAAACTCAAAATGAAATTCTGGGAATCACCATGTTTTGAAACACTGTGTCTTAAAATATTGTGCGCGGTTTGTATCTAGAACGCCATTGCTATGTATTTTGTTTTTTATTTTTTTTATTAGAAATTAATTATTCAATGAATAAATATTATTAGTTTGGCAGAAAAAAATGCGATTTATGACTTTCAAATCCATATAAATTTTTCGTTTTGTTTTGATTGTCCTAGATGTTTTAAGAAGCCCAGAACTGTGGGATGACTAACCTCCGACTATTATGCAAGCTCTGGAATTGTTGTGCGTAGTTCTGATTCAACTAACGCCTTCCGTTGGTCGTTATGAACAGAAGAAGAACGCTCGCGACCTTCTTCATCTTTCATCTCTCGTCATCAGTGCGAATTTTTTAGAACCCGCATTGCACCATACGTTCCTTAATCCTTAGAACCCTATAAACCGGAAAACCGGCCTGAAGAAGCAACGCATATACCGGACTGATCGGACTACCGCCCTCTGTAGCTACCATCATAACAAAAATGGCTCGGTATGGCGGCCCGCATATAAAAAGGCATAAAAAGTGTATCATTCCAAGGATGAATACTGGAGATAAATTGATTTTTATTTCTTATAATTATTTTATTTATATTTATTTACTTATATATATATATATATATATATATATATATATATATATTTTATATGTTTATGTATTATATATTAGTATATTTTTATGTTTATTTTTCTGTTTTCTCATCTATTATATTATCTTTTTATGCAATAAATAAATAATATCATGTTGATAATTTGTCAAATATTTCTCAGGACCCCAAAGACACGGTACTAGTAAGATGAGGAGCTTAGGGTTCAAAGAGTTAACAGTACCCACACCAGAAGCATCGTTTAATTTACGAGCAGTTTTTGCTGCTTTAGCACTCGTTTCGAACTCATTCAAAAGAAAATGCTGTTATTTGCTTCTTATCCATCTTTAATTCAATAGTCTAATTTGCAGCAAAACTAATAATAAAATCAAAGTCGATGCTACCAAAATACAAACCGAAAAATGCACTTTAAACTGGTATTAACATGGACACGATGAAATGACACTTTCATGGAAAAAAATAAGGTTAGAATTCAGAAAATAAAAACCACAATTATTTTTCTACCACCTCATATATATATATATATATATATATATATATATATATATATATATATATATATATATATATATATATATATATATATATATATATGTACCAAATTTTAAGTTTTTGCTTAAAATAAAAAAAAATATTCTACATAAGCACAATAAATTCTCCGTGTTATTTTAAAGTTTCTGTCTTTATACTGAGCATATAAGACGACCGCTTATTTTTTGAAGAATTATGCGGATTTTAAGAGTTGATCACGCTTTTGATATTTATTTATAGAGAGATAATATAATATACTGAATAGTTTTTTCTAATAACTAATTCAAGCTAAATTTGTTGAAAGTAAACAGTATTTTTTTTACGAAAATTGTGTCTATCTTTCATCACATAGTAGATTTTTTTGGAAAAAGTAAACATGCTTTTGTGTAAAAAAAACAATGTTTTTAAAACATTTTGTTTCGAATCTAATTTTCACAAAAAACGTTATTGTGGGTTTAAATTATGTTGTAGTTTCATTTACAAAAGAATTTCTTTATCTTTACATGTGTTATGTGTATAAATAGTACGATTTCCATAACAATTTCAAACGTACAGAGGGTTAAAATCATAAAATAATACTTAAAATAATTATAAATGTAATGTTTTGTACCTGCGCGATCCCGACGATATGTTGTCCTGAAAGTCTTGTTTTTATTATGTTGGTAGGAAAATAATCGGTTTGTGTTATCTGAATTCTAAACTTAATTTTTTTTCAATGAAAATGTTATAACATTTTAAAATGCATTTTTCCGTCTGTATTTTGGCAACATCGACATTGTTTTTACCGTTAACTTTGCTTCAAATTGTGTTAGTGAAATAAAATTGGAAAAGAAGCAAATAAGAGTATTTTTTCCGAGTTCAAAACGGATGGTAAAGTAGTAGAAACTGTTAGTAAACTAACCGATGCTTTTGGTGTGGGTACTGTTAAGGAAAGTACGGTGCAATGGTGGTTCCGAAAATTTCATTTTGTGAATGAGACCCTTGAAGGTGTAAAAAGTCGCGAGCACCCTTATTCAGTTCATAACGACCAACTGACGGCGTTAGTTGAATCAGAACCACCCACAACGAGAGCTTGCATAAAAGTTGAGCGTTAGTCATCTAACAGTTTAGAACCAAATAAAATTGCTAGGAAAATCAAAAAAGAGAAAAATGTAT
>CM068313.1:59868876-59873876 GCA_034766995.1 Acanthacorydalis orientalis
TAAAGAGTATATGTTAGCATTGAAGTTTGAAATATTGCCCCAGATACTAAAATATAGAAAATGTAATGATGAAATAGAACCATACTTCAAACTTCAGTTAGATAATATCAAAGTATTCAGTCAATTAATAAATTCAGTTACGGGCACTAAAAATTTTAAAACTGTATCAAGAGGCTTTAAGTTTACCCGAGATCCCACTACAATATGTTCGAACTCTGTAATTCGGGCAAAGTAGAAGAATTCCATCACATAATACTTGTATGTCCTTTATATAAATCTTTTCATTTTTAAATGTGATTAAAGAAACAGAACAAATACCTTACATGTGGAAATGCAGCATTATTTGCAATCTTTATAAAAGAAACGGAAACATACAAGATCTAACTAACTACAGAGGGGTGTCACTATAAACAAATATAAGTAAACTTTTTACGAAAATTTTTGATGATAGATTGGAACAGTGGATAGTTAATAATAAGTTAATAAAAGTTCTAAGCGCGAAACAAATAGGATTTAGGAAGTGGATGGGAACAGTAGATGCGTTGATGGTGTTAGATGCAGTAATAAAAATGACTCTCAATAAAAAAGGAGGAAACTGTATGTATGCTATGTAGATTTTGAAAAAGCATTCGATAAGGTGAATAGGAATGTATTATGGAGTAAACTAAAAATAAAAAGAATGTACAACAGAGATATGTATTATCACCCAAGTTGTTTGCCCTCTTAGTTGACGATTTGACACAAGTAACGGAAAGAATCGAAACAACGTCACCATACATAGATGAAGAACTAATAATTTTGTTATTCTATGCTGATGATCTCATGTTACTATCTTATAGCCGTGTGAGACTGCAGACGGATCTTAACTCGTTAGGAAAATTCTGCAAGAATGAGAAGCTCATAGTTGTTGTCGAAAAACCAAAAGTAATGAGTTTCTCGACGGGAAATAAAGAAAGTAAGTGGAAGAAGTGGTATTACCAAGAAAAAGAAATAGAAATGATTAACACGTATAAATGCTTAGGTGTGTACGTGAGCAGTAATGGGAAATGGGATCAACATCAGAAAATTATGTGTAGGAAATCTGAGCAAGCTATATCAAAAAAATAATGTATAGGTACAAATATATACCAGTAAGGGTGATCAATAGGATTTTTGAAAGTATGATCCAACCAATCTTGACATATGGATCTCAGATATAGGGCTCGTACGGAATCGATAAAAAATTAAATAATTGTAAAGCTAATTTTTCAAAAAGCGTATTGGGAATAGGTAGGGGAGCGATGAATAATGCTATGCTACTTGAAATAGGGAGTTTGTCGTTAGATGCTAATATAAAAAAGCGTAATGCAAAATATTTTTTTTTTAAATTAAAAAATAATGAATGTATATAAGTACAATACAAGTGTCTGTTAAGCCAGATAAAGAGCGAGAATCGAAACAATTGGTCAAATTTAATATTCGATGTGCTGATCAATCTTAATTTATCAGAAGACTGGATGAGTGATGCGAATTCAAATTATGAAAAAAAAAATGAGGCAGTAGATACTATGTGGAATGATGTAAATACAAAGCCCGCACTGAATTTTTTTTCTACTTTGCTTTTAAAAGAAGAAGGGGCGACCTACATACACCAATCAAAAAGGTCAGAAAGAAGAATACTTGCACAATTTAGGTTAGATGGGTGAGGATGGGACTTTGAAAGAGATAAGTGTGGAAACAAAGTACGCAAACTTTGTCATTTAGGCACATAAACAATATCCATACACTAAAAGAATGTAAAGCGCTGGAACTATTAAGAGAAAGCTTACTTCCCAATATCAATCAGGCTAGCATCAACTTGTCCAAATCCGCCATAGCTACAATTGTCAAGAAAGCAGATTCTTACAAGAATCTGGATGTGGCCAAATGAATATTAATCGTTTCATCACGTAGAAATAAAGTTATGGAAGAAATAGAAATTTTATTACTTGTCTGGGTTAATGACATGCAAACTAAAAGGAGATAGTGTATCTCAAAACATGATGTTTGAAAGCTCAAGTTATTTACGAAGATCTTGTACAGAACTTGCCATCCACTAGCAGTAGCAAAGATATCAATGTGAAATTTAAAGCTGGTAAAGATTGTTTTGCAAAATTTAAGAAGAGAACCGGTATCCACAGTATATTGTAAGGCATGGAAAAAACGCTAGTGTTGATAAAGAAGCCACCAAAAAATACGTAAACGAAATTCAGGAATTGATAGAAACAGAAGACTACAGACCTGAGCAAGTTTTCAACTGCGATGAGACTGGACTTTTCTGGAAAAAGTTGCCTAAAAGAACTTTCATTACTAAAGAAGAAATGGAATTTCCAGGGCACAAACCAATGAAAGACAGACTAACTTTACTTCTTTGTTCTAATTCCAGTGGTGATCTAAAGATAAAACCATTGTTGGTTTACCACTCTAAAAACCCTCGCGTCTTTAAAAGACAGAATGTTAACAGACATAAACTTGGAGCTGCGTGGAGAGTTATGATAGAAATCTTTGCTCCCACCGAAAAACGGTATCTACAACAGAAGGGTTTACATGAAAAAGTTCTTTCTATAATGGACAATGCTCCAGTACATCCACCACAGTTGGAAGAAGATTTGAACGAAGAGTTCAATTTTATCAAAATTAAATTTTTGGCCTCCTAATATTACATCGCTATTGGACTACAGCCGATGGATCAATATGTTATTGCCAACTTCAAACAACTCTATATCTAAGTTCTTTTTCAAAAATATTTCGAAAAAACCACTGACATAGAATTAATTCTCAAGGATTTTTGGAAAAATTATTTCAATATTTTTCATTGTTTGCGACTTATTAATCAAGCATGGGAAGGCGTTTTTGTGAGAACATTAAAATCAACCTGGAAAAAAGTATGGCCCGACTGCGTACGAGAATCTGACTTACGAAGACTTGAAGTCGAAAGTGACATTACTATAGAGATACGGTTGTTTTCTTGACCAATGCTGTGCACTTAGAAGTTAAGGGAGCAGTAGTCGATGAGATAGCAGAACAACACAAGGTTGTTCTGACTACTGAAGAGCTACAAGAGTTAAAAGAGCAGGTAAAAGAAAAGAATGAGGAAGAAAAGCAAATGTCTTCAACGGTCGAATAAGAGAGCAACAAAACAGAAGCCACTAAAACAAATGATGTAAAAAAATCTTGCAACACTGGAGCGAATTAAGATAGACGGTTAGCAAGTGGCATCCAAACCAAGACGTCGTCCGTAGAGCCACCAATATTTTTAATGACAATGTCATTCATCATTTTAAGAGAGTGTTGACTAGACGATAGACTCAATCAACACTGGATAGCTTCCTCAAACCTTCTACACCGAAGAGACAAAAGGAATCATCGTAGGCATTTTTATAGAAAATGTTTCTTTTTTTTAAAAAAAAACATGTAAAACCAAAAACCTCATAAAGAAAAATAATTACATTTTGGAATAAAATGCCTTTTTTTCTAAAATTTCTAAGTCTGAGAAGGGATCAATTGATTTTCCCTAAAATATAATGGAAACTGAGTTTCGAGATACAAACTTTTCGAGATTCGAACTTTGGACTGGAACGAATTAAGTTTGTATGTCGAGGTACCACTGTACTAACATTAATGATCATTTCATGTACAATAATCCAATGCATGCATGCATCATTCCGCCTCCATTTCCCGCCAAATTACTTCATCCCGTTACAATTTTATTCTCACATTTCTGATTGTTTGAGTAGACATTAATTTAGAATGAGATTCGTATCAGTACGTTTTTTTTCTAGTAAAAAAACGTTTATAACTACAATAGAGATGTATAAAAAACATTTCAGAAAAAGCGATTAGTTTACTATTTTTTTTATTTAAGTGTCACCTTCCATCTTTTGGAATTAAAATAAACACAAATCTATTAAAATTCAATTATTCTCTTTAAATCAAATATAGACTTTAAGCACTAATATCGATTTTAATTTTACAACATCTTTTTATCGCATTACAGTGAAACATAATAATTATTTATCATTGGTAGATTTGTAAGAATATTCTTTATTTAGAGTTTGTTTCAATGTTCATACATTTTTTTATAATATAGTGTTCACACTGTGACTAAAATTATTTTCATAAATAATTTTTTCACACATACCATGAACATTAAAAAAATGTTCCGATTAAAAACGTTCAATAATTGATAATGGATCATTCATTCTCACTTTATTTTCATGGTAATGCACCAATATTCATAGTATTACAAGAGGTATCTAAATGAGAAAAGACTTTTAGAATCGTGTTATTTATACAGATGAAATAAAATATGAAATTTTGGTATGAACAGAAGAGGAAAAATATCGCGTACTGTTAATATGACAACGGATACTAAAAATATAACTCATACGGTGAAATATGGTGGAGGAAGTGTTATGGTGTGGAAGTGTAAGGCGGCAATTGCAATCGGAAATTTCAAATTCGTTGAAATTACAATGGATTGTTTCCAGTGTTTAAGATTTTTTGATAGTTTTCATTTTCTCGAGAAAAGAAAAATTTACCTCATATTTCTTGAGAATTCTCGCATAATATATATATATATATAAAACATGTCAGCTTAAATTCAGTTTAAAAGGTTATATAACAATGAAATATCACTCTTTAATACTAAATTTATATATTTTATTTATTATTTTAATAAAAATAAAATATGCAGAAATAAAAATTATTGCCAAACCAAATTCAATGCGTTTATTATTCAATTTTTAAATGATTTGTCAAAAAACATAAAGCTTCCAACATCTGTAAAATTGTCTTAGAATTTTCATTCGAATAACATTTTAAAAATAATGAAACAGTTTTCAATAATTATTACTTGTAAATGTAATATAAAAGGTATTACTTAAGAAGTTATAAATAAAATTATATTTATAAATTTTCCAGATATTGCAATAAAAAAAAATAAAAATGGACCGTTACAAATTGTTGATAAAAACAAGAAT
>CM068313.1:59876376-59893876 GCA_034766995.1 Acanthacorydalis orientalis
ATATGTATATATATACATATATATATATATATATATATATACATATAAATATACATATATAAATATATATATATATATATATATATGTATGTATATATATATATATATAATATATATATATATATATATAATATACATATTTATATATAATATACATAAACATATATATATATATATATAACATTTTCACCCATTTGACTCAGTAAATTAGATATGATCTTCCAAATAATCATGCACAATTACTTCTTTGTACATTTTATGCAATTGTGTTAAAAGCCCATTCTTTATCATAAAAAAATAACATTTTTGTATATTTTCTAAAAAAAATATTCTTAGACCATGATGTAGAGATTATATTTTGTTTAAAAAAAACATACTAGGAAAATTTTCCTTCTCTTAAAACTTTGTAGGCGAGCGCCATTCTCACTGTTTTTGCATGTGTAGCGATCAAATCCAATCATTGCGCCAGTGGTATGTGAATTATTTTTTCGAATGTTATTGATGTGAAGGAATTTAATTTCTTAAATAAAATAGTGACTAATTACATATAATTTTATTTATCATTTTTATAAAAATCAAAAAAATCAATTTTGCAAATAATTATTATTTAATTAATGATTTAATTGATGCAATTATTTCACTTTCATTACTTTCGGAATTAAAATTGTTTTTTAAAATGGGTAAAATTGTAAAAAATACAATTAAACAAAACACAACTTCCTGTAAAGTCGCAGAGTATAGAATTCCACTGCTGTCGATCACGCAACTGAGACTACAGACTCCCAAAAATCAAAATCGAAAATCAAAAAGCATTTTATTGTGCTGAGATCAGTGATACAACGCCGTACTGCTGTGCGTTGAGAGGAATGTTGAGGGTTAGGTCCTGGGTCTTAGCTCGTGGCTTCTGAGCTGGTTTTGAAAGGAGGGTCGTGATTTAGGAAGTGGGTATGAAGGGTGGTTTGAAAGAAGGCCAGAAAAAATTTTCAAAAAACTGGATACAGGCTCTCGGTTTCTACGTTTGCTCTATTCAGGACTGTAATCACAGTCCTCCCACCTGCAAAGTACTAAAAAGTGTCTTCGGGCAAATTACTTTCATATAAAAATGACTAATGCAACTGGATTGAATAAAATAATTTTTTTTTCGTATTGATTGTATTAAGTATCAATTCCTATAAATTACACACTTGGCCAAAGAAAATCAGGTTCTCAAAAAGAATTCTATCTGATTGTGTGTAGTACTTTGTAGTCTTTCTACATATAAAAAGTAATTCCATCATAAAATTTCCATAAATTAAATTTTTTTTTCATGTAGACCACCTCCACGCAATCTCCCCCCCCTCTCACTTCTCTGTACAAGTAGCACTTTAATAATTTCCATTCATGATGTTTCACGAATCATCATGTTCGTCAATTCAAATAAAACAGTATTCGGGCACTGCCAAGTTAACGGTTGTTTGTCTTTCTCTAAATCTACCTCTGAACAGGGTATCAAGTTTCAGTGTAAAGAATAACACGAATCAATTACAAATACCGTGTACAGAGAAGTTTTAGAAAATAAGTTTTCAATAAATAACAATCAGTTTTCTATCCACTTTCGCTATTTTTACGGTTTCATTTAAAATCAAAAAATAAATTTCATTGCACAATATCTTCATTTCCTTTTTCATTTTTCATTTAAAAAATGAAAAAGGACTAGAACAAACGTAGAAACCGAGAGTAGGTATCCGGTTTTTTGAAAATTTTTCTGAACTCCTTTCAAACCATCCTTCATACCTATTTCCTGAAACACGACCCTCCTTTCAAAACCAGCTCAGAAGCCATGAGCTAAGACCCAGACACCTAACCCTCAACTTTCCGCTCAACGCACAACATTACGGCGTTGTATTATTGATCTCAGCACAATAAAATCCTTTTTGATTTTCGATTTTGATTTTTGAGAGCCTGTAACCTCGTTGCGTGATCGACAGCAGTGGAATTCTATACTCTGCGACTTAGCAGAAGTTGTGTTTTGTTTTATTATATTTTTTCTAAGTTTACCCATTTTAAAAATCAATTTTAATTCCGAAAGTAATGAAAGTGAAATAATTGCATCAATTAATTCATTAATTAATAATTATCTGCAAAATGGATTTTTTTTTATTTTTATAAAAATGATAAATAAATTTATATGTAATTAGTCAATCTTTTATTTAAGAAATTAAATTCCTTCACATCAATAACAGTCGAAAAATTGATTCACATACCACTGGCGCAATGATTGGATTTGATCGCTACACATGCAAAAACAGTGTGAATGGCCCCCGCCTACAAAGTTTTAAGAGAAGGAAAATTTTCCTAGTATGTTTTTTTTTAACAAAATATAATCTCTACATCATGGTCTAACAATATTTTTTTATAAAATATACAAAAATGTTATTTTTTTTATGATAAAGAATGGGCTTTTGACACAATTGCATAAAATGTACAAAGAAGTAATTGTGCATGATTATTTGGAAGATCATATCTAATTTACTGAGTTAAATGGGTGAAAATATTTTTTAGATGAACAATTATTTCGTTCCATTCTAAATGTTATAATCGAAATAATTGAAAATCTCAAATAGTAAGTGCGTATTCAAGCAGTAATAGCATGCTGAATTATGGAACATCTATGTGTGTATGTATATATATATATATATATGTGTGTGTGTGTGTGAGAGAGAGAGAGAGTGTAAAGAGTTTCCTAATAGAGACGAGATTTTTTAAGAGGTTATATTTTAAAGATGTCAAATTAACAGCTGCATTTTTTGACATTTGTTAAGTATTGATATTGACATTTTAAGTTATGACTTAGTATACAACAAAACAATGCTTTAAAATAACAGGTATACACCAATAATCGTAAAACAATTTCTATCTAAAAGATGAAATCCTAACAGTAACTGGTGAGAAATAGCCTGTTATGTAGAGCTGTTACTGAAAATTGTAACAAAAGAATGGTTACTTGTAAGAAAGCACGCGGCGGCCATTTACACGAAATTATTTACGTTTATAAATCGTATACTCACAGCTATTATTAACAAGAAATAAACATGAAATTCCAGCGCAAATTATGTGCTTCATTTCAAATTTAAAAAAAATGTGTCCTTATTGGAAAGTCTGTATATAAATATCGTGCGTATATTTACATATATATACATTGAGAACTGTTCAGTAAAACAACAATTTACACAATTTCTTAGGCGCTATTGTCAGAGAGAACAATGACCGGAAGAAATAAATAAATAGACGATGAGTCGTCTATTAGTTAAAAGAATTTAATAAATACAATCGAAACATTATAACAAATAAGATAATTATTTGAATGTACAGACGTTACAAAAAGTTGTAGTATTAAATTGTTTTATGGCAGTGTAACATCAACTGACTATTCAAACTAAATTTACCTATACTAACATATATATATATATATATATATATATATATATATATATATATATATATATATATATATATATATATAACAACTACGTTGATATATACCTACGAGAGTGATTATATAGACATACTAACACATATACTAATATATATGTTTATATATATATATTGTTGTAGTAAAATATTTAAATTTTCTCTCAGATATGTTAAGAGTTAGTAACGCTACCACTTGTTTTTTTTTAACTTGGTGTTTAGCCATGGTTACTAATAAATAAATAGTAGTGCAGATTTCACTCATGAGTGAGGTACTCACTCGATTTGTTCATTGTATCGTGATGCTACATTTTTAATAAATATTCATTTTGAAGAATTTGTACTGTTTATTTATGCGCCTCTAATTCTTCAATATATATATATATATATATATATATATATATATATATATATATATATATATATATACATATATAAATTAGGATACTGAGCTAATATATCGGATACGATATATTAGCTCAGGGAGTCAAGGGAGCGAGTGGGGGAGGAGCTCCCCGGCGATCTAAGCGACTAGGAGATAGTGCCCCAAGTACTTATTGTAAAAAAATATCTGGAATTAAGAGAAACAAGTACATTCCACATTTGATAAATTAAATAATTATTTCAGTGCAGTGTTGTCCACATATCTCTAAACAAAGAGGTAAATTTCTTTCTCTGTACATTTATAAAGATATAAAAGTATTGTATTAGTTATATACAATAAGTTATAATATTAAAATTCTCTCATTAACTAAAAAATGGCCACGCCCATACACGTGCGTTTTACTTGTACTCTGATTGGCTGACATCGGTCAGGTGGTCTCTGTTATGATTGGTTGGTATCAATCATATGATCAAATGTTCTGTTTGGTTCCTCATAATAATGTGACTCTGATTTTTAGAGTAAAAAAATTATTACACATTTTAAAAAATTATTTTTGTAGTTTTTATAAACTTTTCCTATAAAAATTTTACTATTCACATTTTACTCGGACTATTTGTATTATAATTTGTTAATTTGTGTTATTTGTTAGGGGAGGGAACGAGCGTTAGAGTGAGAGACGAAGCCTCCCGGTGGTTGGTGACCGTAGTGAGCAGGGGGTGGAGCCCTCTAGTAACAATACAAAAAGATAATTATTCAATGTCAACACTCAGATAATACATGAGTCGTTTTTTTTGAAAGTTGTATAAGTCCATTTTTATAAAAAATAAGTTAATGGTAATTTTAGTTAGATATAAATATTCTTTTTTATATTTATAATCACACAGTCAGTGGTGTATAATATCCTCATAAATGTGTTGTATATGAAAAGTATAACTGGAATTGAAATAGTTCTAAGAACTATTTGGCAGAGGTAAAATTTCCTATTATTTAAATTTGGGTTAAATGAAAGAATTTATCATTTGAGATAAATATATTTTAAAATCGTTTCAAGGAAATAAATCTCATCTACTCTTATTATAATAACAATATAGAAATTGTACCTGCTTTGTATGGTAGCGTAGTATAGGTCTGTTTATTTTATCCGTCGAACAAGACTTAGATCGAACAAGACTGATATACACCGGTATTAAGATGTAAATAATTTCAAATGGCAGTACAGCTGTTAAATTCTCATTATTTATTTATGAGACTCTCGTGATTCGCCATTTAAATTATAATTCATGGTTATTTTTATTATTTAAAATGTTATTCGATTTAATTATCACAGAACTCTATTTGTGAATAATCTAAGAGCTGCACATTATAACACATAATATATAATCTATAAAATATTTCTATACATAGAGAGAAGAATGAATACAAATAAAATAAACCAAAACACCAACAAATAAAACTAATTTTAATTAAGCAACATAAAAATTATTTTTTAACAAATATTTTTCGGGTAATTGGATATTTTTTTATTTAAACAAAATGAAAATTTCAAATTTGTCGGATACAAGAAAAAATATGTTAATTCAGATTAGCCAATAGAAATTTCACACCTATCCGATATATCGTGGGAAATTTAGAAATATAAATCTCTCGATTGAAAACATATAATCGGAAGCAGAAAAATTGATTACAATTAAAAATTTGCAGAAACAACATTACTGTTGAGTGTGAAAAAATTTGAAACAATAAGTGTGCACAAAACAGTTTCACATCAGTCACATTTTGTACCTGGACAAGGTTTCCAATTTTTTATGCGCTTTCTTCCAATGAAAAACTTTCGGAAAATATATTATTCAACCCAATTCTCAAGTTCACAATTTTTATAGATTTTCTTTAATACTGCTGAAGCGTGTTTACAAATATAATTTCATGCTACACACGAGACCGGCAGAATTATTTAAAGAAATTATCGACACGGGATTCATAAACATATTATCTAATATAGCAATTATGTTTCGAATTTTTTTAACCAGGACTGTGAGTGTAGCAGAAGGAGAAAGATCATTTCGTGTTCTGAAAAGGATTTAAAATTTTCTACGATCGACCATGAGTCAGGAGCGACTAAATGGACTAACGAAGCTAAACATAAATTACTAGACAATCCGCATTTTAAATTATTCTGAAATAATAACTGAATTTGCTAGTGTCGAAGTGCGAAAAGCTTCTGTTAAATAATTTTTATATTTGAATAAATATTAAATATCATTGAACAAGCGTTCATATTTATATTTTCTTCCCCATAGTTTTCAATTTTGAAGGGGCTCAAAAATATCGGTTACTCCACTCGCATTTTTTCTGAAAGGCCCCGCATACACACACACACACAAACATATATATATATATATATATACATACATATATATATATATATATATATATATATATATATCAAATCACAAAAAAAATATTGGGTTGATTTTTTTACAACGCCGCGGAGCTACGCTTCGGTTGATAATGAGAGTGATTCCAGGATCTAAACCAGTGGGGTTTTAGCCGGTATTAACAGGAACATAGGTTTACGGTGCTGAGCATTGGGTAACGAGTTGGGAATCCAAAAAAAAGTTTTAAATACGGAGAAGTGATATACAGTTAACCATCTTATAACGCGGTACTCTCATAACGCGATTTCCATATGTGGAGTAAAAATTACGAGAGCCCTCCGACAATGCGGTACTCTTACAACACGGTTTCTATATAATAAAACTTAATTAGCTTAAGCAGTCAAACTTAATTAGCTTAACATGATGCTCTGAGAATGCAATTTTTATATAATGAAGAACGAATCAATCTGATCCATAACTACTTACTTCTGAGTTTCACTTAACGCGGTTTCCATATAACGCAGTTTAAATTAATCGTGTTACAAGAGGGTTGACAGTATGTATATATATATATATATATATATATATATATATATATATATATATATATGAGTAAAACAATGATAAAATATAAAACAATAATTTAGGTATCTATGTAATTACCACTATAATTAAACTAATAATTTAAAAAACGATTTTTCTCCATGTTAACACACAAATGAATCCATTATCGCACATAACCACACACCGCACATATATTTTATATTCAATTACAGCACACAAAACTACTTTTAAACGAACTTTATCGTTTGTCACATACTATTTCAAACGAATTTAATTCGAAACGAATACTTTTACATTTTAAAACGAAATTATACATAAATTTAAAATACCACAATAATACACTACACTGTTTATTATACACTGTTAACGTGAACGAAAACAAAAACATGTGCTAGAAGAATGAAAATGTGAAAAAGGCACAGAACACATTGAAAAAAAACACTGTGGAAATCCACACTCACAAATATATATATCGATGGAATGCGATGCACGAATGTTAAAAATCCTGTTCGTTGACAAACGTCGACTGCAAGATGCACTTTCTGACCAAAAACTGAACGTTCTCAGTGAACGTATTCGAAACATAAACAGCACATAAAGAATGTTACTGAGCGTATTAACAACGCGCTGCAACACACGTGCGCGTTGTACGGTCTACTGTTTTCAAAAAAAAAAATATGTTAGCTGTGAGACAGGGACGAATAAGTGACGGGCCGCCGAGCAACATTGAATTACTGGATGACAAGTCCAGAGATAACATTATCTGCACTTCATACAGTTGTTCAATTGACGTGTGTGTTTCGTTTGCGATGTGGTGGGGTGGGCGACGTTTGTTTGAAATTTAAATTACTTCGGACTGTGCTGAACATATGTATGTATGACAATACGAAAGTCCGACGAACAATTAACAAATGCTAATTTTTCATGTTTCGTACGTTATTACACATGTACGATTACACAGATTCGTCCGAATTAGTTTTTTTTCCATCTATTCGTCTTCACTGAACCGAATCTGACCTTCAACGTTTGTACTCGCGATTTAAAAAATGAGGTTACATCTTAACGCTCTTAAAAATAACACATACAGTATGTGGATCAGTAATGTGAATTTTATAATACGGACGATAAATGTTTACCCTTTTCTGGTACGGTCATTTTTAATAACGTAACTGGTATTCTGGGATCATCTCTGACCCCAAACTAAAATTTTATTTTTATTTTAGTTCATTGTCCCATAGCACTTTTTTGTGTATTTTGTAATAGTCTATGACTGTCAAGTAAGTATACTGGAAAAAAAAATCGATTATGAAAGCAAAAATAATTATTTAATCAAAAAGTCTGAAGTAACAAAATGAAAGAAATATTTCAGTACATACATTTTTATGTTATATCTAAACATTTTAAAAACAATTGACAAAAAAATATGTGTGTAAGGCTACACGCGGTTGAAGTGAAAATTCCGAGCTGTAAATATAAAATAACTGAAGTGAAACTTCTATGGGCGCGTTATTAGCAATGGGGAAAATCATACGGCGGTCATGAAAAACGTTACCATGAACAAAGCCGCGAATGAGAGAGATGGAGTGAGTATAATTGAATAAGTGCGAGAGACAGATACACTATTTTCTATGATTCCTGTAACATAGAAAGTAATGGAGCGTGTATTAGTATAGTATCATAATATACATGCATACATACACACACACACACACACACACATATATATATATATATATATATATATATATTTATATGTATGTATGTATATATATATATATATATATTTATATATATATATGTATGTATATATTTATATAAATAATAAATATATATTTATATATATATATACATATTCACACATATATATATATATATACATATATATATATATATATATATATATATATATATATATATATATATATATATATATATATATATATATACATATATATATATATATATATATACATATATATATATATATATATATATATATATATATATTTGTACATATATATATATACACATATACATATATATATATATATATACAGATATATATATATATATATATATATACATATATATATATACATATATATATATATATATATATATATATATATTTATATATATATAACATATATACATATACATATATATATAACATATACATATATATATATATATATACATATATATATATATATATATATATATATATATATATATATATATATATATAAATATTCTATATATAGCCATACAAAAAGAGAAGAATGAATAGCAATTTCACATTTAAAATTTATAAAACTACTAGTTGATCAATTAGTAGATGGTTTTCAAATGGTGAAAAAACCTCGAAGACCAGCTTATTGAGAGCAAGAACTGCAACGACTTAATGGAAACTCCGCATCATTCGCAATGGGACTAGAAAAGACTGCATAGTACGGGTAAGCTCAAATCGAAAAATTCCAGAGAGAAGACGCAAAACTAAATTTCTTTGTGATATTTGCACCCGCAAGCTAGGTATACATACTGGAGAGTGCTTCGAAAAGTATCAAACTTTGAAAGAATATGTAACAGAATAATATATATATATATATATATATATATATATATATATATATATATATAACTTAAATCATATCATTATCTTATTACTCTGAAAAAATATCAATAGAATTTTCAATAAAAACAAATATTTTTTCTTTATACCTGATATAAAAAATATACAAGCGGACGATACAGTCTAGTAAATTGAGTTTGAGACCAAACTTCGTGTAGTGGTAGGGTACCCTAAAGGTATTATTATAGTAACATCCTAACTTGCACTATTCAAGTATTTTTGAAAGAAAGGCTCCAAAGTTTTTTTCGTATCTGGTTTATAAGAGAAAATTTTTTATCTGGTGTCAACTAAGTTGATAGCTATGCGGTAATGAGCCAACTTCAAATGTCTGACGTGTCAGATTCGAGTCTCGCTCGATCCATGCAATTTTTTTCTTCGCTTGAATAATTATTTAATGCATTTTATTAAAAAAGTTATTTAAATAAAGATGAAATAATATTCCTTTGCAATTGTCTTTCAAAAAAATTATCTTCTAAATTTTTACAATTTTATTTCAGTAAATGATTTTTTTACGATTTTTTTTTAATTTTTTGCATTATTTTGCAAACATATTGGTATATTAAAGTATTCACGTGGTATATGATCCCGTTAAAATGATTACGTGGTGTATCCATTAAGAATTTTATACCTTTCTCTATACACAATATTCCGTGGAATATACCACGTGAATACTAATATAACAATATGTTTGCCAAATAATGCAAAAAATATAAAAAAAATGCGAATAAATCATTTTTTGAAATTAAATTGTAAAAATTTAGAAAAGAGTATTCTTCGAAAAAGTATTGTACGAAAATGTTATTACATCTTTATTTAAATACTTTTTTTAATAAAATGTATTTAAAGCATTCAATAATTATTCAGATGAAGGAAAAACAAAAAAGCATAGATCGAGAGTCGAACCTCAAACCTCGGAAACGGGAAGCCTGCGCGGTACCGCGTTGCTATTAAGCTAATTGACTATTGAAGAAAATATTTCTTTTATAAGATGTGGAAACTTTGAAGTCTTTTTTTTTCTCGAAAATGGCTGTATAGTGCGAGTTAGTACGTTACTATATTAATACCTTTAGGGTACCTTACCAACTACACGAAGTTTGGTCGACATGGCTTGTCATATAACTCTATCTAAGAGGATGAAATTTCAGTTATAAAAATTAAAAAAGTCAGCGTTAAATAAGTAAAATACTGAATGAAACTGATTCAACGATACATCACTGAAAGATATAATCAAGGAAGCAGATTAAAAAATAAAACGTGAACGATGAATTGTGCGGACATTTCATTTAAATTGGAAGCTTAGCGCATCAAAGTTAGCGAAAAATTCAAAAAGTTCTTAGAAGAAATATGAATTCAGAATCTTTATAGAATTTTTCGATAAGATTATCTACATGATTGAAAGCACAGAAAGAACGTTAATCAGTAAAATAATAAATGAATTCGATTACAGTTTGTATTTGATCATCGAGGCGAGGATTTCAATTTTTGAAAGGCAGTTTTATTCTCAGTTGAGAACGAATATAATATTTTCGAATTTGCTGAAAGAGGTGACGTGCGGCGCAAAGCTCATGAAGATATGAATTACAATCACTTAAGAGCAACTATAAAGCATGGAAACTGTCACGCAACGGTCTGAGGTAGTATTTCGGCGTTGGGTGTAAAAATAATATTGTTTTAAAGGCACCATAGACAAATTTATATATTTACATACATTAAACGACAATTTTCAGTCCGGTACTGAAAATCGAGGCATATGTAATTTTAAATTTTATCAGGACAATTGACCCAAAGCATTTTCAACTTATATCATAAAGTAAATGCTGCTCTAAAATTTTGCTAAAGTCATAAAAATCTTACACCCGTCATCAGATATTAACTTAATCGAAAATTTATGTAAAAAACTAGACATATTAATTCAAAACTATCCGATATATAACAAAGTCGACTTAAAAAGGCATTCTTGAAGGAATGGAAAAGAATGAATCTAAAATACACAATTTGGTAGAATCTATACCAGATAAATTCCAATCAACGATGAATGGAAGTGAATACCATAATAAATAAAAAAAATAAATTTACTCTACTAATACTAGGAGGCTCCGATCCCTGTTCGATAACCCTGATCCCTCCTTAACAAATAACAGAAATTAACAAATTATACACATAAATAATCCGCGTAAAATGTAAGTTGGAAAAGCTTATAAAAATTAACATAAAATACAATATTAAAATTAAAAAAAATTATACTAAAGCTACAGTTACTACAATATTTTTTATAAATTTCTTAATTACCGACCGATGAAAATAAGTTTTGAGTATTTGACAACATATTTTTTTTGGATCCATCCTTATGAATGCATGTATTTTAATGCGTCTGTAACAACGGCTCCCCAAGCTACCCTGTGCAGATCCCGAGACAATATGGGGTTTCATTATCATGTGTCTTCAACTTTTATATCAATAATCTATAGTAGTATAGTATGTACCAATATTATAATATTTTATATATAAACGGGTAATTCACATTATTATTTCAAAAATATCCATATGCATTATATGTCCAAACTGCGTACTTGCATTTAAACTATTAACTGCAAAAATGAAGACTCAATCGAAGTCTTCAGCAAGTCGAGCAGAGATTAAACATATTCTGGTTTACTGAGCAGGGCTACTATATGGTTGTATTTTTTATTACTTACAAATACAATTTTGAAATAATATTTTGTGTGGCTCTTGAACTTGCAATTTATTTAAAGAATTAAACGCTGTAAAGATGGCACGATGTATAATATTTCTATATATAAAAAATTCTGGGTTGGAACCAAAGTTTATAGCGTTTTCCAATACATGTCATTAATTGCAGTTTCGCGCGCAGCTCGATTATATGACATGATTCCATGTGTGTTATTTTGACAAGTGATACTTCAACGTTTCTATCTCTGATATTTTTGTGCAATTTTATGAATTTTAAAACTGATGAATTTAAAATTGAAAATGGAGGAATATAAGGTGTATTTTCATCATTTGATGCTATTTTATTTCCGGATGGGAAAAAACGCTGCAGAAACAGCAAAGACGATATCCGCCGTTTATGGAGAGAGTGCCGTAGCTGTCAATATTATTCGAAAGTGGTTCGCTCGGTTTAGAAATGGAACATTCAACCTAGGGGATCGAGAGCGTTCCGGTAGGCCTGCAGTTGTTGATAATGACAAAATTGCAACACTTATTAAAAATAGTTAAGTTTACACGACACGAAGCATGGCAGGGATACTGCAGCCGTCTCAAACGAGTGGCGTGAGACATTCGGATACGTGAATCACTACGATGTTTATGTGCTTCATAATTTAAATGGAAGAAATTTAATGGGACGCATTCCGATCAGTGATTCGCTCCATAAAAGAAACCAAAACGATCCTTTCCTGAAACGATAATCACGGGTGATGAATAATGGATCGTATACAATAATGTGCATCGAAAACGATCTTGAGAAAGAAGAAATGAGCCTCCGTTATCTAATCCAAAAGCGGGTCTTCATATGAAGATGATGTTGTATATCTGATGGGATTGGAAGGGTGTTGTGTATTAGAGCTGCTCCCAAATAATCAGACGATAAATTCGGAGAAGTACTGTGCTCGACTCAATCAACTTAAGGCGGAAATCGATCAACACGCCCGGAATTTGCCAATCGGAAGGGTGTTGTTTTTCAGAAAGACAAAGCTAGATCTCAAGTCTCGTTACATACCTGGAAGAAATTGGTGGTTTGGCTGGGACGATCTACCTCACCCGACATATTCACCTGATCTTGCACTTTAAGATTACCGTTTGTTTAGCTCCTTACAGAATCTCCTTAATGGAAAGACTTCTTTGGAAGCCTGCAGAAACTACCTGGATCAATTCATCACCCAGAAAGATGTCAAGTTCAGAGAGGACGGAATTATGACACTACGTGAAAGATGTCGAAAGGTGGGGGATCAAAATGGCACATATGTATTAGCAAAAATATATGTACAAATAAGTAAACAACGCCTTTGAATTCCGCCTTAAAAACGCTACGAAACTTTGTTCCAACCCAATACTAAGCATTCACAGTACTAAAAGCTAAAGATGTTTACAGTAACGCACTGGATAATATTCGCCATTTTAAGACTGACAGGAACACATTTTGTTAGGTTTGTGACACTTACTCACTCTATTCTCTCAGTTTTTTGAAAAAATTCTGTACGTTTCGTTCCTGTTAATATAAAATATTGCAAGATATATATATATATATATATATATATATAACCAGTTTTATATATTTTTTTGAATTTTATTATGATAAAAATTCACATTTCTCCAGAGTGCTTAAGTAGATAAACACTTTCGTGAATGGTTATACACCATGCATTCAGTAATTTACTTAGTTATAAAACAGATATGTGTCGGATTGTTGTAAAGTTCAAGTTCAGTGATAATAATATTCACAAATGTTATATATATATATATATATTATATATAAATTTATATATATATATAGTATATATATATATATATATATATATATATATATATATATATATACTCGTATATGTAATCGCTACGAACGCGCGATCATAAGATCAAATAAATTTTATTTATGTGCTACTCTGTACGAGTTGACATATATTGCGATAGTGAGTATTACTTTCAATAATAATTTAATAGAAGAACGACCAACTGGTCGTTGTCTTCGACAATCATAGGACATTTTTATACATGTCAATGACAAAGGCAACGATGATACACACAACATATGTACATATTGTTTTTATATTGCGCTATTGTTCACGATCATTTACCAGCTTAAATAGATAATTGACAAAATAAATTGGTTTGTGTCATTATTTCATGTACAGGTCTTGTTATTATTTAATATAAATAATTTATTACTATATATATATATAGTATGTAAATATGCAATTATTGAATTGAGTTAGTAAATATTCACAATAGAGTTAGAAAAAACTTCATGAAAGGAACAATTTTTTTACATTTGTAGAGAAATGTTTTCATCTTAACTCTGTCGACCGAAAGCCTATTTCCAGGCTTTTTATTGGCAGCGATTATTGACCATTTCAAAACAGCGACTTACGCTTTGCGAAAACAAAAAAGTAAAAATAACTGCACCAAAATACATCTTATCGTTAAACATTTTCAAAAGAATATCCACTCAAGCAAGTCCAACTTAACGATTTTTTTAAAACGACACATTCATGTGTTACCTGTTAGAATATGTGTATATGATATAGGTTAGGAACAGTGTTTTGTATTGAAAAACACAAAAACGTCCTTTAATGCAAAAATCCAATATTCTTCCGATATGCTTCTTGGTTAACTCTCTCTCTCTCTCTCTCTATATATATATATATACGTATATATATATATATATATATATATATGTATATACATATGTATATAAATATATATATATATATATATATATATATATATATATATATATATATATACATCTATATATATATATAGGTGGCGTATAAAAAGAACGAAAGTCTGTCAATAGTTAATATTTTTTGTATTAAATTGTTTTTTCTCTTTATTTCATACTTATATAAATAAAACTTGAGGAATTTACAAACGTACATGACGGAACATGTACTAAAATAATTAAATTTTATTTTGAAAATCAATACTCAATTATAGTGGTACTTCGACTTACGAACCGCTCTACATACAAAGTTTTTCCGTACTCTATTTTAGCCTCTAGGTATCTACAGTGTTGTAAGGCATGGAAAAAGCGCTAGTGCTGATAAAGAATCCGTCAAAACATACGTAAAGGAATTTCAGGAATTGATAGAAACAGAAGACTAAAGGCCTGACCAAGTTTTCAACTGCGATGAGACTGGACTTTTCTGGAAAAAGTCGCATAAAAGAAATTTCACTACTAAAGAAGAAATTGCACAACCAGGACACAAACCAATGAAAGACAGACTAACTTTACTTCTTTGTTCCAATACCAGTGGTGATCTGAAGATAAAACCCTTGTTGGTTTGCCACTGTTAAACCAAAGACAAAATGTTAACAGATAAACTTGAAGTTATGAGGAGAGATAACAGTAGAGCTTGAGTAATTAGTCAATTTTTCACCATTCTTTGCTTCCACCATAAAACAGTATCTACAACAGAAGGTTTTACTTTAAAACGTTCTTCTTATAATGGACAATGATCCAGTTCATCCACTACAGTTGGAAGAAGATTTGAACGAAAAGTTTAATTTTATCAAAATTAAGTTCTTGCCTCCTAATACAACATCGTTCTTACAGCCAATGAATCAATATATTAATGCCAACTTCAAACAATTCTATATCAAAGTTATTTTTCAAAAATGTTTCGCAATTACCACCGACACAGAATTAACTCTCAATAATTTTTGGAAAAATCATTTCAATATTCTTCATTGTTTGCGATTTATTAATCAAACATGGGAAGACGCTCCTGTGAGAAGATTAAAATCATCCTGGAAAAAACTTTGGCCCGACTGCGTCTGAGAAATTAACTTAGAAAGATTTGAAAGCGAAACTGACATTACTATAGATATGGTTGTTTCCGTGACCAATGCTATGCACTTAGAAGTTAAAGAAGCAGACATCTATGAGTTAGTAGAACAACATAAGGTTGATCTGACTACTGAAGAGCTACAGGAGTTAAGAAGAGAGGAAGAAAAAGAAAAGAATGAGGAAAAAAAGCAAATGTCTTCAACGGCCGAAGAAGATAGCAACAAAAAAAGGCCATTAAAACAAATGACGTAAAAAATCATGCAACACGAGAGACGATTAGTAAATGGCATTCAAATCAAGACGTCGTCTGTAGAGCCACTAACATTTTTAATTACAATGTCATTAATCACTTTAGACACAGAGAGTACTGATAAAGCGACAGACTCAATCAATGCTGGATAGCTTATTCCAACCTTCTTCATCGAAGAGCCAAAAGGAATCATCGCAGGCAGCACTTTTATAGAATTTTTTTTTTAAAAAAACTAGGTTAAACCAGAAATCTCATAATTAAAAATAATTACATTTTAGATACAAACGCATTTTTTTTTTAAATTTCTAAGTCTGAGAACGGAGTAATTGATTTGCCCTAAGATATAATGGAAAACTGGGTTTCGAGATGCAAACTTTTCGAGATACGAACGTTGGACTGGAACGAATTAAGTTTGTAAGTCGAGGTACCACTGTATTTTGTTTCAGCGAGCATAGCGTCGTCGTTTTAAGGTTCGAACAGGAACATCCGAGTCAATGATTAATCGTTTTATTGCACGTTTTCAACAAAATGGTTCAATTAATAACCGTCCAGGATCTTAAAGACATAGTTGGGCTCTAACTGAGGAAAATATTCAATATGTAAAAAAGCGAATTACGCAAATTCCTGAAACGTCAACTAGAAAACGTATCGCCCAAATTGGAATATCTCGGAGGTCACTGCGAAAGATTTTTGCCTATTTAAACATGTTTCCATACAAAGTGCAGCTTGTGCAGGAGCTGAAGTTAGAGCTTGTGCTGGAGCAGATTATCATCAGCGCCTTGATTATGCAATTCGTTTTCGACAACAAATATGAGAAAATAATGAATTTATTCACAATTTGATAATGAAAGATGATGAAGCTCGTTTCCACTTAGATGTCACTGTGAACAGACAAAACTGTAGAATATAGGCTACAGAGAATTTAAGAGCACTTCATCAACGATAACTACGTCTACTTTGGTGCGGAGTAACATCCTAAAGAATTATAGGCCATTATTTCATCGAAAATAAGCAAGGTATTGTTGAGACCATAAACGAAGGTCAATAACACAATATGATAAAAATTTTTAAGGCTATTGATTGATAATCGTCCACAGATGTAGTTCTAACGAGATCGAATCATAACGCACACAGCAAGACCCGTCATGGAACTTTGACGGGACATTTTTGGCGAACACATAATTTCAATAAACTGCGAATTCAATTGGCCTTCGTGTTCGCCTGATTTGAGCTCTCACGATTTTTTTCTTTGAGACTATTTAAAAGAATCTGTATACATAAACAACCAAAAGCCATCCAGTTACTAAAGAGCAAC
>CM068313.1:59896376-59916376 GCA_034766995.1 Acanthacorydalis orientalis
GAATGATTCCGTACATTTTTTAATGTAGATTCGAAATTTTACTGTTATGTTGTCAAATAAAATCAAATGCATCTTGTTGATTTCCTTAAAAGATTGTTTAGTTTTTGTTCCTTATGATTAATTCGGTAAGTCATTTTAAGTTATAATTTAGATAACCGATTTTAATTGTAATTCAAGTTAGTTTATGTACATTTTAATTGGGATGTTGTTTATAGTTTCCATGAATAAAATATATTAAGACAAAATATATAAATAAGCTATAAAATATTAAAAACCACATCCGAACTAAAATGTATATAAATCAACCTAAAACAGAATTAAAATCCTGATTTTTGAAAATTTTTCCCGGTAAATAAATACTCTAATATACACTACACTACAACAACACAATATATTACAAATACAAAACACACGTGTGAAATGTCAACGAGAATACGAACCGGAAACACAGTTCCTAAAGAGAAATAAATTTAAAGAAAATATAATGAATGAAAACAATACAAATTCTTTTGATTTTATTTGATTGAATGAATTAATATCAGATGTTTAAAATTTCTCTCAAGATAAATAGATGTGTCGAAATTAGTAATGTAAAACAGAAGTTCAAGCACTTCAAAAGACTGAAAACCACTAAGGCATTGCTTTATTGTGATCATTGATATAAGTAGAAAAGTACTGTATTTCGAATAAAACATTCATTACAGGAGGTTGGTACTTTATAATACATGATCTTATAGTCCGGGAGCTAGTGACGATTTTACTTACGTTATCGAATGACTCATGAAACTTTTTTTTATCATTTGTGGGTATCGTGATAACAAAAGAAACGCAAGTCTGGTAGCCCGGATAGGGGGATTTTCGGACCGAGGCCCGCTCAAAGTTTTCATTTTTGACGATGAACTTACCTCATCGAACAAGTTTTGAACGTTTGTCGAATCAATGTTTATATAGTGTGCATTAAGGAAAAGAAAGTGGCAGCCCATATCCGGAGGAAAGTTGGTCTGGCAAGGGGTTGAACATGTCACAACGGGACATGAACTAACGACATCGAATAAATTTTAAACCTTCGCTAAATAAATATTCATGTATCCGTACAGATCCGACCTTGATTGCAATTATCGTTAATATAATTTCACCTCATCTCATCTTGTTACATACTCCATAAAATTTCATATCCGACTAGTCAAACGAATTCGACATTCATTGTTTATATTTCTCATAAAACATATTTCAAATTTCGCAATAATGATCGTTTTCTTCTGATTCTCAAGGGCCAGCTCTTCTTTGAGCGATCAGCGTAGTAATATTATTAGATAATTATTATTTTACAGTAATATTGAAATATTCCAGGAATCCTGGTTAATTCTCTCATTTTAGCTCATCGATAGCATTTGTAAACAGTTTAATATATATATATATATATATATATATATATATATATATATATATATATATATATATATATATATATATATATATACACACATACAGGAATATCCCAATTTAAGGCGCTTCGTTTAAAGTCGTTTCACACTTAAGTCATAAACAAATTCCCACCTCGCTCGATACTATTTTACCTCGATATTTGTGTTATCGCTTACCACCATCGTTTTAGATAAAAGCATTGATTAATTAAGAACTCAAATGAACAAATACAATATATGTGTATTGCATTCTTGCGAAATATATTTCTCTCTCTCTCTCTCTCTCTATATATATATATATATATGGTCATACGAAAATGTCTATTAATTTGTAAATAAATTTCCATTAAATACACATATCCGTATGTACATACATTTTTACAAATTCTGTGACTTAAATTTTGTTTGGTATACTCGTATTAGTCCGGGAGCTAGTGACGATTTTACTTACGTTATCGAATAACTCATGAAACTTTTTTTTATCATTTGTGGGTATCGTGATAACAAAAGAAACACAAGTCTGGTAGCCCAGATAGGGGGATTTTCGGGCCAGGGCCCGCTCAAAGTCGCCATTTTGGACGATGAACTTACGTCATCGAATAAGTTTTGACTGTTTGTCGAATAATTGTTCATATAGTGTAGATTAAGGGAAAAAACATTTTGTAGGTAGTGTCGGAGTCACTATCGCTGAGGTTTTTGGCGGAAAACGTCTTACCAAAACGGTATTGCAGGGGCGTTGTGTTTGTAGGGTTGGTAAGAAAGAAATGAGCACAACTAACTTGTGTGTCTTTTTATTTATTTTTCTCAATGCTGACTAATTTGTAACATTTTGTTAAAGACAGGACAATGGTACGAGTAGTACAATATGTAAGTATATTTGTACATTTTCTATAAAAGTGCTGCCTATGATGATTCCTTTTATCTCTTCGATGAAGGAGGTTTGAGGAAGCTATCTATGTACCTTATATGGACCTGACCCCAAGCGATTATCATCTGTTTCGATCGATGCAACACGCTTTGGAAGATACACATTTCCATAACAACGGAGAAGTCCAAAATTGAGTTGCTGAATGGACTGACTCAAAAGACAGATCATTCTTTCATCGCGGAATTCAACTCTTTTCAGAAAAGTGGGACAAAGTCATAACTTCCGAGGGAAAATACTTTGATTAATGTATTCACACATTTTGTTATTGAAATAAATGCTCAAAAAAACCCACAAGAAACAACGGCTTTCAATGCAACATCCTATTATATATATATATATATATATATATATATAAAGATATATAGATATATGTACTTTTTCAAGTGCTCTGGAAGATCTACAAAAGAGGATAGAAGAACAAGATGATTCCAGTCAAAAAACGGGCCTAAGTCGAACCACACAAAAATAAAAATGTAGTTCAATGCGTTTGTCTGCACATAAAAAATTGAAATAAAAGGAACAGAAATAGTAGAAGTTACGAAGTATGTCCAATTAGGTCAACTCATCAACAAAGGTGGATCATTCATTGAAGAAATAAACAGGAGAATGAAAATAAGCTGAGCTAATTTGGACGAAACACCACGACGGATATTCCCCCATGTTACTATAGCCGTGAAACAAATACTGATAGAACTCGAATCGGAGGTTCTCCCACAACCAGTTTATTCTCCGGACCTGGCTCCAACCGATCGATGCAACACGCTTTAGAAGATACACATTTCCATAATTACGGAGAAGTCGAAAATTGGGTTTATGAATGGATCTGCTCGAAAGGCAGATCATTCTTTCGTCGCGGAATTCAACTTCTGCCAAAAAAGTGGGAAAAAGTCATAGGTTCCGAGGGTAAATACTTTGATTAATGTACTCACACATTTTGTTATTGAAATAAATGCTCAAAAAATACAAAACAGCGGTTTTCAATGCAACCTCTAATAGTAGACTTTCACAAATGATATCTTTTTTCAATCTACAAACCAAAAATATTCAATGAATTATTATTACTTTTTTCAATTGTCTTTTATGCGCATTTCTATAGCAACGCAATTATCTTCACAGTTCTGAGTTATCGAAAAATATCAGTTTTTGAAAGTGAATTTCGCCAGATTGTTAGATCTATTAATATCATATATATATATATATATATATATATATATATATATATATATAATATTTGTCAATATTTCTTATGCAATAAAATTCAATAATAAAATATAATGCAAACTAAAAGAATGAAAAAGATTCACAAAATAAGAAAAAAACTGCTAAAAAATTGAGTTTGTTAAAGGAACAAAGTACATTACTGAGATAAAATAACACAATCCAATCAACGGGTATCTGATCTAAATTATGTACACAGATATGCTAACGTATATTTATGTTCACATACTATATATGTGTATGTATGTATATATATATATATATATATATATATATATATATATATATATATATATATATATATATATATATATATATATATATATATAATATTTCTTGTTCCTGTCATACTGAATAAATATTGTTCTTTTTTTTCATTCACGCACGGGCCGTACATGCACGCACTAGCGACCATTGTATTTATATTTAGCTATCGTACGCGCCTCGAAAATGAAATTCCCAATAAGAATACAGGCGAATGTATTTGAGTCGAAGGAAATCTTAAACATACCTACATATACACATACTTACATGTAGACACTGTGTGTTGGTTCTTTGCCGATGGTTTGATTCTACAGTTTGTATCGCAAGATAATAAAATTCAATTCATCATACACGTTTTTCTTTTCTTTTTTGTATAGAAACATGCTTTTGATAACGGTTATTCAATATGTTTTTTGAATTAAACGATACACATACATACATACACACTATATATATATATATATAAATATATATATATATATATATATATATATATATATATATATATACATGTGTGTCACATCCACCCCAAAATAAATTTATTTCAGCTGACACTATTACAATTAAGTAACCGGACATGATCCAGTGTTAAATCATATGCACTCCAAAATAAATATATTTCAGCTGTCAATACCACAACTGGGTAATTGGAGATGGCCCATAGTTATCACTAGATCCGCCTGTTCACGTATTTAGAACTAATTAATATCTATGACGGTATTGTAAAATTAATATTAACGAACAGGATGAGCATTTAGTATAATATATAACAGGCATGGGCAACATTTTCTAGTTCGGAGGCCAAATTATCATTCTGTCTCCGAGTCTGGAGAAAGAGCCGGACCAAATTGTTAGATGAAATAAATTAATATTAAATGAATTGAAATACGAGGGTGGTCCCAGAAGTATCCGGCCTGACCTAGAGATGGCGGTAGTTGTTTGAAAAATATCACTGTATTAGAAAGTACACAATCTATAAAGCATATGTTTCAAGTTTGAGGACGCCGTTGTTAGTTGTTTAGTATTTGTTTGGCAGCCATCAATAGTGAACGTTTTCAGTGAATTTGTGAAAATGGAGAAAATTGGTCATCGTTACGTGATACAATACTTTTATTTGAAAGGCCTCAGCCCAACCAATATAAAAGCTGAACTGGATTCTACTCTGGGTGAGTCTGTCCTTCGTTTACAACAGTGAAATATTGGGTAGCAGAGTTTAAACGAGGCCGTACGAGCTGCCAAGACGAGCATCGCAGTGGTCGACCAAATGAGGTGACGACTCCAGAAATGGTGAAGAAAATCCACAAAGCGGTACTGGATGATCGTCGACTGAAAGTGTGCGAGCTAGCAGACATAGTAGGCATTTCAAAAAGTGCTGTACATCGCATATTATCTGAAAATTTGGACATGAGAAAGCTGTGTGCAAGATGGGTGCCGCGTTTGCTCACACTCGAGCAAAAACAGTGTCGTGAAGATGTTTCAATTGAGTGTTTAGCGAAGTTTCACAGCAACAAAGCAGAATTTTTGCGCCGTTTCATAACCATGGATGAAACATGGGTCCATCACTTCACACCCGAGACAAAAGAACAATCAAAACAATGGACTGAAAAGGGAGAACCGGCTCCAAAGAAGGCGAAGACCGTTTTATCTGCAGGCAAGGTCATGGCGTCGGTTTTTTGGGATGCGCGTGGGATAATTTTCATTGACTATCTTGAAAAATGAAAAACTATCAACGGCGAGTATTATGCGAACTTATTACAACGTTTGAGCGAAGAAATCAAGCAAAAACGGCCGCATTTGGCTAAGAAGAAAGTGTTGTTTCATCAAGACAATGCACCAGCTCACAAATCCGTTATTGCAATGGCCAAAATTAATGAATTAAAGTTTGAATTGCTACCTCATGCACCCTATTCGCCAGATTTAGCCCCATCGGATTATTTTCTGTTCCCAAACTTGAAAAAATGGCTCAGTGATCAAAGATTTCCCAACGATGAAGAAGTGATATCGGCAGTTAATGGGTATTTTGAGGAGCAAGACAGTTCTTATTATAAAAAGGGTATCGAACTTATTGAACATCGCTGGGAAAAGTGTATAGAGCTGAAAGGAGATTATGTTGAAAAATGAATATATTTTTTTCCAAAATTTTTGTGTTTTCTTTGTTGGGTCGGGTACTTCTGGGACCACCCTCGTAAGTTCCTACTTCATATTTCATTCATTTATAATATAATGCTTTGGTATAAAGCTCTCCATAAATTTGATAATATAATGAACGGCATAACCATTTAATGTGAAGATTTGCCTTGTACTTGAACTACGAGACTATCAATATTGACGTTAATATTACTTAAGGATCATTTCATAGCATTTTCGAGGTTTTCTGCAATGGGTATGACGACGGTGAAAATTTTAAAAGTAATGTGTGCAGCGCATTCTACTTTATGACGTTCTTATATCAATATAAAGATGTTTTACATTCTGTCGTGTGCATTTGAGTAATTTATCTGATGTTTAATTTAGTGATTGCCTTTTTTTCAAAATATGACTAAAAGTTATCTTGAAGATGAAAACTAGTAAAAAAATATTATATTAAATAAAACTGAATACAACATTTTACTATGCAAACATAACGACGTCTTCAAGGCTGTAAGTGTGACTTGGTGCAGTAAACATATGCAGATCTTCTGTAATGTCAAATTGCACACACTTATTAATTTAATAAGTGTATTTTATTTAATAATAACCTAAATAGATCCTATTTTGAATTCTACTGTAGACTAACAAATATTTTACCGATACTGTTTGTTGACAGCGCGCGAGACAGATGAAACTCGTTAAAACACTAGTCAGCTACAATATATGTAATTCGTATCGTATACACTGGCCAGCTGCGATTTTAAAGTAATTTTTACTTCTCATACTGAATACTGATATTCAGGTCTTAACAAAGGTGTTGAAAATGCAAATGGATACATAAAAATGTATTAAAAAATCACAGAAATTAATTTTCAATTTCGATAATCATTGTATTGAGCGTGTACGCTCAATTTTTTGTGCAATAATTTCATACTTGAAGTTTTTTTTGACGGAAAACGTCTTACACCGCGGGTTTAATATGGGTGGAGACTATGCGAAAGTCGATGTTACGATTGTGTGTATATCAAACAAATCTTAATTTCTTTAAAACTATAACGCATATCCAAATAAGCAATACATGATTTAATAGAGCAAAGAATGTTACGCAATATTAACCTTAAGCGCAGTGACGTCACAGACCGCCACAACATTGTCGCCAAATTGTACTGAATATTATCGGTTCACCGCGCGGACAAATTAATGTAGCTAGAGAGTGCGTGCGTGTAGGATGTTGTGTGAGGTATCGTTTGACAGAGATGGACAAGTGCTATAAAATAAAATACTAGCAGTGACAATAGTGAAAGCAATTGAAAAGATATACAGTGATAAAGTGTTGAAACTGGACTAATTTTCTCTAAAATTTTAAAAATGACCAAATATCTTCAAAACAAGAAGGTAAATAAGTATCGTAAACGGTTACAAAGTGAAAGAAGACTAAATGAGGCATCCAAAAAGGACTTTATGACAGCAGCAAAACGAATGCGGAGGATGAAGCAGCGTCGAAAAGTTGAGACGAATAACAGTCACGCGACGCAGCAACGCCTGATGCAAGTTCATAGGAAATAGATGTCGACAGTGAGATGGAATCGATGGAATGGGACGAAACAGAAGCAGAAGTAACGTTTGAGAATAAATATTTAGCGTTTAAAACCCACTGGCGTCTGGTGACGGACCACTTTGAAAAGACATTTTATGGCAATAAGTTGGGTTCTGTTTGTGGAGTTTGTGAGCGCATATGGTTCCAAAATAATTTAAACGGCCAAATGCAGCTATGTTGCAATTCTTACAACATGAAATTACAGATGAAGATGTTCAACAGTTCATGTTGTGCTCAAACTGATTTACATTAGTAAAGAAAAGAAAGGTGAGTTAAATTAAATTGACTAAAATTAACGGTTTCGCTGAAGCCAACACTCTTGCCACTCAACTATATCGAGTTGTTTCTTTTTCAACTAATGCTTTACTACACAGAGCATGTCAGAACAAAAGTTAGCGACTGGCCCAATATACCGCTTCTACTCACCGAGGACTTTAACATTGATGCGACGAACGATCGTTTGAAATTTCCTGAACGACAAGTTTAGATTGGTCTTGGCCACGGATCCAACTGACTTTAAAATATACCACTATAGACTTAATGTTCTCTAGAGATATAAGTGTAACATGTAAGTCTTACATATTGTACTACTCGTACCATTGTCCTGTCTTTAACAAAATTTTACAAATTAGTCAGCATTATGAGAAATAAATAAAAAGATACAGAAGTTTGTGCTCATTTCTTTCTTCCAACCCTACAAACACCACATCCCGATAACACCGCTTAGGTAAGACGTTTTCCGCCAAAAACCTCAGCGGTAGTGACCCCGACACTACCTACCAATTTTTTTATTTTAAATAAATATTTAGAAATCTAAGTAAGATACATTTGAAATGAAGATAATAAGTTAAGTATATTCAATTGAATGATGAGGAAAATTTATTCTTAACTACAGTAATGTTCGATGAATAATTTCAGAGTTTTCATATTAAAATTTAAGCAGGAAATCATGCAGTCGGAAATCAATTAAATATATTTTATTATTCATTAATTACAAAAACATTGTAATTTTTTGGTAAATGTGGACGGTGAGTTAGAACTCGCATGATGTCGACGAAAACTGCTATGGTTCAGTAAAAGATAATGTTCTTGTTGTTGCAAACAGGTGGGGACTTAAGTATTTGTTCAATAAATTGTTTTGTAAAAAGTCACACACACAAATAAACAATTACAATTTTATTTACTACAAGGGGAGGATACGACCTCGGAAATTGACTTTGGGACCGAACTTCGTGTAGTGGTAGGGTACCCCAAAGGTATTTAATATAGTAACGTTAGTTCGTTACTATATTTATATCTTAGTACGTTACTACATTATTATATTAATACCTAGCTCGCATTATCCAGCCATTTTCGAGAAAAAAGGCTCGAAAGTTTCTGCATCTTATAAGAGAAATTATTTCAAGGCCATTCAGCTAGCTTGATAGGTATACGGTAAAGCATTATTACATTGTCTAACGTATCAGGTTCGAGTCTCGCTCGATCCTTGCAATTTTTTATCTTCGCCTGAAATATGCTTTTAATGCATTTCATTAAAAAAAATATTTAAATAAAGATAAAGTAACATTTTCTTGAAATTTTCTTCCGAAAAATGCTTTTTTTTAGATGTTTATAATTTTATTTCAAAAAATGATTTTTTCACATTTTTTTTTAAATTTATTGCATTACTTTGCAAACATGAACACTTTAATATACAAATATGTTTGCAAAATTGTTTGTGTGTAAATGCTAAAAATTAAAAAAATTCAAGAAAAAATAATTTTCTGAAATAAAATTGTAAAAACTTAAAAAAGAGCGTTTTTCGAGAGAAAATTGCAAGATAATGTTATTTCATCTTTATTTAAATATTATTTTTTTAATGAAATGCATTAAATGATAATTCAGTGAAAAAAGAACTGCATGAACAGAGCGAGACTTAAAGCACCTGTCATGTTAGATACTTGAAGCCGGCTAGCTACCGCCTAGGTATCAAGCTAGTTGACAACGCTTAAAAATTTTTCTCTCATAAGCCTGATGTGGAAACTTTGGAGACATTTTTTCTCTAAAATGGGTGGATAGTGCGAGCTATTACCTTACTATATTAATACATTTGGAGTACCCTACAACTACACGAAGTTTGTTCCCAAAGTCAATTTCCGAGGTCGTATCCTCCCCTTGTAAGAGTAATAATTAAATAGGAAATAATGCAAGTACAAATTTTTAAGTGTATAAATTTATACTGGAGGTCTGATTCTAATATATTAGTAATCAAATTTGATTACAGACGTAGACGAAAAGGATATATAGTGACAGGTGTTATTCAAACAAATATATCAAAAATGTATATATGAATTAATAATTTAAATGGAAATGTTGAAGTACAAAATGTTAAGAATATTTTTTTTTTAATTAACAGGAAATAAATGTTAAGTTTCTATGTGTTTTTTATAAAAATATCAACAAGAGTAATTATTTATTTGAAATAAAAAAATATTATACAGTAAAATTATTTATTCATAAATATATTTGAATAAATGTATTTGCTTCAGTGGTGTACGCTCAATTGTTTGAGTGATTCTATACACACATACACACACGTTCACGCACACATACATGCACACACACACACACACACACACGCACAATATATACAATCGCGGCGGCCGTGATATATGTACATTTTCCATGTTCCGGAATACAGAAACGAAATTTATTGAATTTATCATAAAGAATATTGTATAAGAAAAATATATATTCGATGCACATAGCGGATCTCAAAAGAAAATTCATATTTTCAAATCGTTGATCGTTCAATCGTTTAAAACCATTTGTTAAAGTTATGAATTTATGAAATATAGAAATGTTTGATTGAATTGTTACGTGTGTACGGGTTTTCATTCATTTATTTGTTATTCTCAAAAGTGATCTACGATCTATCTTTTTTTTCAGATAAAAACGAAAATATTTTTTTCAATACTCAATCCTTGATTAGAAATCGTAATGTAATGAAAAATAATCTGATATAGCAAAGTGTTTGAATACAAATGGTTAGAAATATTAGATCATCGCTACACTCGCCAACCCACGGACGGGGACTTTGCCCCCACTACCTAATGCTCGCTCCCCCTAACAAATAATAGAAACTAATACATTATCACATAAACAATCCGTGTAAAGTGTAAGTCGTACATTTCTTATTGGAAAAGTTTATAAAAATTAACACAACAAAACATAATGTTAAAATATCTAACAGTTTTTTACTCTAACGCTTCAAAGATTACAATATTTTCAACAAGTTTCCGCTCACTAACGCTCGCTCCCCCCTTATAAATAACAGAAATTAACAAATTATACACACAAATAAACCGCGTAAAATGTAATTCTCAAAACTTTTATTGAAAAAGTTTTTTTTTTAAAAATTAACATAACAAAATACAATGTTGAAGTTTGTAAAAATAATTTTATTCTAAATCTTCAGTGACTAAAAAATTTGTTATCAGTTCTACGCTGAAATCGTATACCTTGTTTCGTTGTACACGGTGAAACCGAAATTAATCATGTGACTGTAATCAACCAATCAGAAAGCAGATCACATGATCACAATCACCCAATCAGAACACGAATGGGAGTGATTACATGACGATGATCACAGAACTGATTTGTATTTATAAAGAGACCAGGGGGCTCTGCATCTTACTCGCTACGTTCGCCGACCCCCGAACGTGTTTACATTACAATCTTTACATTCGTTCACCAAATCGATGTACTTACATTCAGAAAAAACAAAAAATACAGTATAAAACACAAAATGTATATTAATGTGTTATGTATCCACCCTCACTGCTGTACTTATTTATAAATGTGTCACGGTCTGACTAATGAATTTCAACTGACCTGTCAATATCTAAGTTACGTATCCGTCTTAATAAAAGTTCTCACGTTCCTGTCGTGATCCCTGTGTTCACACACTTAAATTAAATGCAATTTCATCATCGAAAAACAGTTTATAAATGGTAGTTGAGATCTCATAAGTTAGTCAAGTAACAGAACCCGTGTGGTTATATTCATCATAGTAACAACAATTAAACAATAATAGTAAACAAATATTTATTGTGTTTTATTCTAAACCTGCAGCATTTATGTTATAAAATATCGAAAAATTCTCAACAAATGCACTTATTGTTAAAATCATTTTTTAAAAAAAGGAAAACTAAAATCTCAACTTAATTATTTCAGCACTTTAGTGTAAACGATGTTTTTAATTGTTGTGCACAATGAGACCGAATTAGTTGCTTTGAGGTACACGTTGAGACAGTTGCGTATAATTGACTGTGTCCGAAAACAGTATCGTTCGAATCTATAAACAAACCTATTTTATCGATCGTAAATGTAGCTCTGACCAAACTTTGGATCGTCACTCCACGGATTTTGCAATTTTTACGTTTGCTTTACCATCTACACGCACTGAATACGGACCGCAGCCGCGAATATCTGCATTCTCGGCATTAAACGAAGCAAACGCGAATAAATTATTGTAAATGCGAATATTCGTTTTGAAGTGATTGTTTATTTCAACACTATCAAACAGCAAATTTTTAACGTCTCGTTCTCGTTTTTAACGTTGTAAGACGGGGGGTCTGCTAATACTATTTTTCCACTATGACAACATCTATGGCTAGATCTACCGGTTTCCATCTTATTCGACAAAGCTCCACACTATCTACATTCAACATTCATATCACCAAAATCGTAATATGAATACAATTCATTCTCACAAACGTCATTTTCCTCAATGTCATTCATCACGCCGTCTACACTTTCATTATTATCAGTTAGTACACGATTAATAGTTTAAAAATTTGGTAAACCTGTAATGCAGCTGAGTCGATTTGTTATATCAATACAAGCTTTACTATTTTGTAGACGTTTCTTCTATATAGCATTTTCAATTAGATTGGACACACGTATTTTGGTCTTGTATAGGTTGCTATTTTGATGGAAAACATCTTACAACGCGGGTTTAATATGGGTGGAAACTATGCGAAAGTCGATGTTACGACTTTGTGTATATTCAACAAATCTTAATAACTTTAAAACTATAACTCATATCTAAATAAGCAATATATGGTTCAATAAAACAAAGATATAAGAATGTTACGCAATGTTAACCTTAAGCGCGTGACGTCACAGGCCGCCACAACATTGTCGTCCAATTGTAGTGTCATATTATCGGTACGCCGCGCGGACAAATTAATGTAGTTCAAGAGTGCGTGCGTGTAGGATGTTGTGTGAGGTATCGTTTGACAGAATTGGATAAGTGCTATAAAATAAAGTACTAACAGTGACAATAGTGAAAGCAATTGAAAGGATATACACTGATAAAGTGTTGAAACTGGACTAATTTTCTCCAAAATTTTAAAAATGTCCAAATATCTTCAAAACAAGAAGGTAAATAAGTATCGTAAACAGTTACAAAGTGAAAGAAGACTAAATGAGGCATCCAAAAAGGACTCTATGACAGCGCAAAACGAATACGGAGGATGAGGCAGCGTCGACAAGATGAGGCGAACAACAATCACGCGAACGCTGCAACGCATGATGAAAGTTCACAGGGAATAGATGTCGACAGTGAGATGGAACCGATGGAATGCGTCCCACGGCACGCGGAATCTTCTAAAAACTGAAGCAATTTGAATGGGAAGTTATGACTCATCCGCCATTTTTCCCTGACCTAGCGCCATCAGATTACTATCTGTTCCGACGTCTCCAAAATCACATTAATGGAAAACGGCTTAATACAGAGAGTGATGTCTGAACAGTGCTCGACAAAGCTCAAACAATTTTATAATCAGGGCGTTGAAAATTAAGAATAAGAAGGAAAGAAGTTATAAATAACGGAAAATACATTTTTGATCAAAATTTAAACGTCAATTTTTTTTCGCTGTTATAATACTTATTCTAAAAAACCACTTTACTTATGGAACGATCCAATATTTATAAATGATAGGCGTTATAACTTTTAAACCACCGATGTGTCAATCAATTTATATTTAAATAAATGATATCAAACCACTTTTCCACAACTTATATATTTTTTAATTTTTCTATAACAGCACGGTTACGACATTATGAACCTTCGTTATAATGAAATCCTTGATATCATGATTTTCAATTTTCATTACTTGGGGATTCTATATAATGAACGGAGTAAAATTTCACTTTCAATAATATGAACTTATTTTGCTAGTATGTATGTATAAAAGAGAAAACCGATTGGGTTCTCTATTTTTTCACCGAAAAACACCGATTAATTAGGTATTTCCTTCTTTAAAAATTGTTTGACTGTAGTTTCCAGGTTTGATAAAAGTTAGTTAAAATGGTTGGAAAACAAGTGCGAACATTTCTAACTATTAAGGAAAGGTAGAGATTTTGAAAAAAAAAACTGGAAAAAAGTGTTAGTGCTGAGTTTATCGGTTAAATATGGTGTAATAAACTCGACAATTATAAACATTAAGTGGAATTCGAAGAAGTTTATCGATTATTGTGGGTGAAAAGTGAATCTCGAACGGGGACATGAAAAACAGTACCATGCGTTGAACAGTCGAAAATAAAGTACTGTACACATGGTTCTGTAAAAAAAGAGCATATCTCGTATGTATCTTTGCGGATATTCCATGTGCCAAAGCATAATATTAGAACGACATTTTTTAAGGCAATCGACGATTTTTGAGCAAAGGATTGAAAAAAAGGCACGGATGGATAAAAATTACGGGTGAAAAGCTGCCTGCGAACATACAATTAATAGAACCATTTTTAAATGAGTTTAAATCGAAAATTCAGGAACACGGTCTTATAAATGAGCAAATGTATAATGCTGATGAAACTTAAGTACTCCCACATGAAACTCTAATCGTATCAGAGAAAAGACAGCAGCGGGTAGAAAGATCAGTAAGGAATCCATGTTACTGTTTTATGCTGTACCAATGCAACAGGAGAACACAAATTAAAGCCATTTGTTGGAAAATCTCAAAAATCAAGATCATTTTACAACTTCGTCGTTCCCGTTCACTATAAATCAGACAAAAGCGAGTGGATGACGGCTGAGATATTCAAGGAATGGTTTCATACATGCTTTGTAAATGAAGTAAGCTGATTTTACCTACTGAAATCATGTTAACTATACATGCATTTATTGATTTCAGGTTACACTACTATTAAAGTAAATAAATTTTCCACAAAGAGCTATCCTTTTATTAGACAGTGCGACACGTCACTACAAAGATTTGAAAAGTGATGATGGGAACATCATTGTAATGCTCATGCCTCCTAATTGTACATCCTTGATTCAAATCATGGATCAACATGTAATAATTTGATGAAAATTTATAATAAAAAAAAGCTTAAGGTAACACTAAGCTCAAAGGAGGGCATAATGAAAGCCTTTAAAGCTGTAATATATCGACAATCTATTTGCTTCTTCTTAGATGCTTGGAATAAAATACCGGAAACTACCATAAGGAAATGCTGGAAATTCATTATTCAAGATGGAGTAGACAAGGAATAGGATGGAGAAGATTGTGTACCTTTATCTGAACTAAGGGCTACATTAATAGAAAGAGAAATACATCTAAAAGAAATACTTCTTTAAAATATACCATACATTGAACTTTTTTCATTAGTAGATGTCACGTCATGGATTCAAGAAGAAAATTTATCCGTATCAGATCTGGATAACCAATCTTGTAGTCGTGATGAAGATAGTACTGATGTAATGGAGCACCCTGTGTCTTATGCAGAAGCACGGTCTTACATTGGGCCACACATCATGAATTTTTAATCGAGTATTTGATGTGTTTGCATCAATTAAAAGAAAATGTTGTTGAAAAATGCATACAAATTTATAAAAAAACAAAGCACAATAAAAGATTATTTTAAGTGAAGTGTTCATAATTTTTCAATAAAAGGTGAATAATATAATGAACAGTGCTTGTTTTAATTTGTTCATTATATAGCGACTGCACTGTATTTGTTATATAATAAATTTATAATTTTTTATCGTGAAAATATTTTTTAACCCTGATATATCTTGTAAATATATCTCATAATAAATAAATGCGTGAATAATAAGTGTGTACGCCGCTGCCAGTGAGGTAATTTACACACAGGCACACTAGAGCGTCGCCGTGATTGGTCTTGGGATCCGTCTGTTTCTCGTAATGGTGACATGTGTGTGCATAGCATATATGACTGATATGCTCATGGTACATAGCTGTCGTGCTGGCTGTATAAACGTTTATGGTTTCGGTAGCTGTCGTCAAGGCTATCGATTCAGCCAGAGATCCCATCCACTAACTACATGTTGCTGTTGAATTAGGGTTCGTGACGATTAATTTCTATGCGGTCGACGAGTCGTTAAATGTGTCTGGCGACGACGAAGCACCACCACACCACCGCGTATACTCATCAGCTGCCGTACACATTTCCGCATCTTTCATCGGTCGCGACGATCAGCGATACTTCAATGTCTTCGATAAGCGATCCGTATTGGACGCGTTGGAGAAATGGTGTGCGGTTGTGCTGTTACCTTACATTACCCGATCACCATTCGCATCAGATAACCAATTATCAGCATGTTCTCTTTCTATGTGCGAAACGTTGTTCTATACGACGAAATTAATTTAAATGTACGGATGTTGTATGCCACACTTTAAGATACACTGATATTGTCAATACGGGATAATGTCTGTTCGTTTCACAAAACATATTTGAACATAAATGAGAAGTTTTTCAACCAAAAAGGTGCTTTTATAAATTTCTATACGAATCATTGACATATATATATATATATATATATATATATATATATATATATATATATATTTGTCTGTAAGTCTTTTTGCTGATTGTAATATACAAACTTAGGAATTACTGAATCGATTTTCATACGGTTCTCATGAATATTGTTTTTAAATACAGGAGAATATATATATATATATATATATATATATATATATATATATATATATATATATATATATTACATTATATTATATTATAGTATATTATATATGAGCCTTTTTTTGAAAGTGGTATAAATCCATTTTTGGAAAAAATGAGTTATTGGTAGTTTTAGTCAGACATAGATATCCTCTTTTTATATTTATAATAACACAGTCAGTGGTGTACAATATCCTCATAAATTAATCAAAAGAAGTTGAACTGTAAATCGTTATCGCAGGAACGTTTTTGTTGAAAGTGGAATAAGTCCATTCGTAATAATGATAATTGAAAAAAACTTTCTAATCGCATTAATTATAGAGATAGATTTTGGAGTTTTGGAAACAGCACTAAGGATTAAGGACCATTTATATACTGCTCAAGACTATTATAATGTAATAAAGAATTACCGGAAAAAATAACTTCCTTTTATATGAAATAAAGCAAGAAGATTTTGTCTCAACCGAATCGCTAGAAGAGGCAATAGCAGACAGGAAAAAAATATGGACGGAGAAATTATACACCGCCTGAATATATGCTGGATGGGATTTAAACGGGATGGACCGCATAAAATTTTCTATAAAATCTCTATGGAAGAAAATGCGCAATTTAAAGTTCTTGATTTATTTGGAAAACGAGGAAGGCCTAAAATGTTAGCAAAAATACTATGCTACCACTGGACACAACATCAAGACCGATACAAGAGAGAAATATGGAGATATGATGAGTTTACTGCCTTGTATACCACCTATTCACTATAAATACTTGACTATGCTAAGTGTAAAGGAGAAATAAGATTGAAGCCAATTTCAATTAAAATATAAATTTTAAATTGCTATTACTTATATTTTTCATAGTTTGTTATTATTGAAAGTGGTATAAGTCCATTTGTAGCTAAAAAATCATTTATTTTCTTTAACATTTTTATTCATTATTAATGCATAATAAAATTTAACAAGTTTATAGTTCTAAAAACACTACCCGAATTGATTAACGTTTGCCAACATTTTTAAGTTGATTCAAATGCAAACCCTTAAATATCTCAATGTATGAATAAATGGACTTAGACAACTTTCAAAAATAACTGCTCATATATATATATATACATATATATATGTGTGTGTGTGTGTATACATATATGTATATATATATATATATATATATATATATATATATATATATATATATATATATATATATATATATATATACCGTTTTCTTTCAATAAAATGGACAAAAAAATAGGTAGAGATCTTGTATTAAATTATTATTATCGATAACATTCGAATTTACAGGAAATTTTTACGAAAAATTATAATATTGGTATCGTAAAAATTCAATAAAGCTTCTTCTTTCCACGAAGCTTTTAGGAATGTATATATATATATATATATATATATATATGTATGTATGTATGTATTAGGTTGGTAAAAAAATAATATCTGTTTTTGTTGTCTAAATTATAATCTTAATTTTTTTCAATGAAAATGCCATTTCATCGTGTTCATGTTAATATCATTATAATGTGTATTTTTCGGTCTGTATTTTGGTAACATTGACTATGGCTCACTTATTAATTTTATTTCAAATTCGGCAATTGAATTAAAGATAGAAGAGAAACAAATAAGAACATTTTTTTGTATGTGTTAAAAAAAGGTCGGCAAAGTAGAACACCGCTTAGGTAAGACATTTTCCGCCAAAAACCTCAGCGGTAGTGACTCAGACACTACCTACTAATTTTTTTAATATGTAAATTAGATTCAGTTCAGATTAAGTCTCTCTGACACGTGAAGACGTGTTTTGTCGTATATTGCAAAACAGATTGTGGATTTATTGTTTTGAACAGAAAAAGTTTCTAATATCCCAAAATAAAATGGAGGACTACCAACCTTCAGAAGAATACACATTTTATTGCATGTTATTTCATTTTCGATCAGGATTTAATGCAATAACCGCAAGAAAAAAAATTGTGATATATATGGAGATGTTTTGAAGATCCCTACAAGTGCCAAAGTTGGCTCAGAAAATTTGCCGGTGGTGATTTTGACTCATCCCATAGTGTATGAATTGGGTAACCTGATGAATTCGATAATAATGCTTTAAAATCACTGGTTGAGTCGAATCTTAGATTGACCGTGCATGAAATAGCTGACAAAATTGGAGCCACTTGGTCGACAATACAAAGACACCTTCATGAAATCGAAAAGGTGTTTAGACAAGCTATTTGGGTACATCAACTGTTGAATACAAAGATCAGCGATGAACAATTAGAACATTGTTATTGACTAAGCAACGAAGTGATCAATTTCATGGCAGAATCGTGACCGGTGACGAGAAATGGGTTCTATACGGCATCTTGAAATGTTCCAATAAATATCTTTTTTCGAACTAATCAGCTGTGCTCACACCTAAATCGAGCCTGGCACTGAAAAAGTGCTATTGTGCGTTCGAAGGGATTGCAATGGCATAATTTTTATTTTGAGTTACTAAAAACGAATAAAACAATTATCGTTGTTTATTGTCAACAATCGGAACTGTTACATAATGAATTGTTGAAAAAACGATAGGCTCTCGTTAACAGAAAACGCATCATACTGCAACATGATAATGCTAGATCCCATACAGCAAAAATAAGCCAAGAAAAAATACAGCAACTTGACTGGGAAGTTTCAACACATCCAACATAATCACCCGATATTACGCCATTTGATTATCTTTTGTTTAGATCTATCGAACATTCTTTCAAAAATAAAAAGTTTCGGAATATCAGTGATGTTCAAGTTCACCTCGAATCACATTTTTCATCAAGGCCGGCACATTTTTATAAGAGAGGAATTGAAAATTGATAGAATACAAGGCAAAAGGTTGCGGATAATGATGACGAATATGTACCTGATTAGAAAATAATAAAAAAAATCTCGCTGAAAGTATAGCTGACACACTTGGGGTTACAAGATCGACGGTGCAAAGACACCTTTATGAAATTGGAATGGTATTTAGGAAATTCATTTGGGTTCCAGATCAATTCTTGAATATAAACAAAGATCGGCGTCGAACAATTCGCTCATCGTCATTGACTTGGCGACGAAGTGATTCATTTCTTGTTAGAATCGCTACCGGTGACGAGAAATCGGTCCTATACAGCAATCTGAAACACTTCAACCAATGGCTTTGGTTTGGAAAATGGCTCACCTGCCATATTCACCTAATCTTACACCTTCAGATTACCATTTGTTCTAGAGTCCCTACAGAATTTCCGTACTGGAAAAAACTTCACTTCCCTGGAAGCTCGCAGAAATTTCCTGGATCAATTCATAGCCCACAAAGATGCCAAGTTCTGGGAAGATGGAATTATGAAACTACGTGAAAGATGGTGGATTAAAATGGCATATATGGATTAGAATAAATATATCCAGAAATATGTGAACACTGTCTTTGAATTTCACCTTAAAAATGCTATGAA
>CM068313.1:59923876-59973876 GCA_034766995.1 Acanthacorydalis orientalis
GCTCGTAGAAGAGTGTGACCCGTGAACTGAAAAGTGAATTTCTTGTGCCGATTGTTATGAAAGTGAGAGTGAAAAAACAGACAATAGTGACTACGACATTCATATTGCAATGCAAAGGACAGGACGCATACCTAAGAAAGTGCAAACTAATGGGACACGTAACAGAACATAAACAGTGATAGGACACGTGACATTTACTTTAAAAACAGAACGGGCGATCTTCCGACAAGCATTAAGTTTAGTTGTAAGTCAGTATGTAAGTTAGTTAAGACTTAGATCATGTCTGGCTTTGAAAATTTCTAGGCATAGAACTTGCATTAAACATAAATATATAATATAGACACACTGCAAAACACGTCACACTTAAACGATAATATTCTCAAGGAAAAGAAAAGACATTCCGCGAAGGTTAAGGATAAATGAAACAGGTGGTATGGAGGAACACAATTAAATATCTATGAGTACAACTGGATAAGTGATTATCATATAGAGAACACGTCATGCAACTCAAAAAGAAGCCGAACGCAACATTAACTACGATATAGAGTTGCTGTCCGAGAAGAGCTAGCTCAGGTACTTATAACAAGTTATTATTGTATTAAATAGCAATGAGGCCAGACATGATTTATGCGGACCCGATATGAAAGAACGACAAGAGATCGCAAATTAAGAAATTACAAACAATACAAAATAAGATTTTGCACACAGCATTACATAGACCACGCACCCATACGATAAGAAAGCTCCACGAAGAAGCGAATATTGATATAATACAAAAGTATATAATGAAAACAATTTTGAAATTTTATCAACCAGTCCTATTACAACAAGCTGATAGTAAATTTAAGAACGGTCAAAACAGTTTACTTATGTAACCGGTTAGGCAGGAAACAAAGAAGCACGAAGCGCATTTTATTGTCTCACTTCGCCATTTAAAATGTGACTGCTTTTGAGCGAAGGTGGGTGATTACAATGAAACCATCTTTTCCATATAGCAAGAGTACAGTGGTACCTCGTCTTATGAACTTAATTCGTTCAAAGTTCAGTCCAAAGTTCGTATATCGAAAAGTTTGTATCTCGAAACCCAGTTTTCAATTATATCTTATGGAAAATCAATTAATCCGTTCTCAGACTTAGATTTTTTTTAAAAAAATGCGTTGGTATCAAAAAAAAAATATTATTTTATTTATGAGACTTTTGGTTTCACATGGATTTTTTAAAAAATCTTTTCTATAAAAGTGCAAGCCTATGATGATTCCTTTTGTCTCTTCGGCGAAGAAGGTTTGAGGAAGCTATCCAGCGTTGATTGAGTCTGTCGCGTTGTCAACATTCTCTTAAAGTGATTAATGACATTGTCATTAAAAATATTGGTGCCTCTACAGACGACGTTTTGATGTGGATGCCACTTGCTAACCGTCTCTCTTAATTCGCTCCCGTGTTGCAAGATTTTTTTACGTCATTTGTTTTAATGGCTTCTTTTTTGTTCCTATCTTCTTCGGCCTCTGAAGACGCTTGATTTTCTTCGTCATCCTTTTCTTTTAGCTTTTCTTCTAGCTCTTCAGTAGTCATATTGACCTTGTGTTGTTCTACTAACTCATCGATGTGTGCTTCCTTAACTTCCAAGTGCATAGCATTGGACAAGGAAAAAACCGTATCTATATTCATGTCAGTTTCGCTTTCAAGTCTTTCTAACTCAATTTCTTGGACCCAGTCGTGCCATAGTTTTTCCAGAGTGATTTTAATGTTCTCACAAAAACGCCTTCCCATGCTTGATTAGTATATGTCAAACAATGAAGAATAATGAAATTATTTTTTCAAAATGCTTGTGAGTTAATTGTGTGTCGGTGATAATTTCGAAACATTTTTGAACAAGTACTTTGGAGTTGTTTGAAGTTGGCAATAACATATTGATCCATTGACTGTAAGAACGATGTTGTATTAGGAGGCAAGAACTTAATTTTGATAAAATTAAACTCTTCGTTCAAATCTTCTTCCAACTGTGGTGGATGTACTGGAGCATTGTCCATTACAAGAAGAACTTTTTCAGGTAAACTCTTCTGTTGTAGATACCTTTTTACGGTGGGAGCAAAGATTTTTGTCATCCATTCAGTGAAAAATTTCCTAGTTACTCAAAATCTACTGTTAGCTCTCCACATAACTCCAAGTTTATGTCTGTTAATATTCTGTCTTTTAAAGACTCAAGAGTTTTTAGAGTGGTAAACCAACAAAGGTTTTATCTTCAGATCACCACTGGCATTAGAACAAAGAAGTAAAGTTCGTCTGTCTTTCATTGGGTTGTGCCCTGGTTGTGCAATTTCTTCTTTAGTAGTGAAAGTTCTTTTAGGCAACTTTTTCCAGATAAGTCCAGTCTCATCGCAGTTGAAAACTTGCTCAGGCCTGTAGTCTTATGTTTCTATCAATTCCTGAAATTCCTTTACGTACTTTTTGGCGGTTTTTTTTATCAGCACTAGCATTTTCTCCATGCCTTACAACACTGTAGATATCGGTTCGGTTCTTAATTTTTTCAACCCATCCTTTACGAGCTTTAAGTTATTCATTGATATCTTTGCTGCTGCTAATGGATGGCAAGTTCTGTGCAAGATGTCCGTAAATAGTTTGAGCTTTCAAACAGATCATGTTTTAAGATATACTATCTCTTTTTAGTTGCATGCCATTAATCCACACAAGTAATAAAGTTTCCATTTCTACCATGACTTTATTTCTACGTGATGAAATGATTGATACTCCTTTCGGCATATCTAGATTCTTAAAAGAATCTAGTTTCTTGACAATTGTAGCTATGGTGGATTTGGACAAGTTACATTGCACACACAAATCCATTTGTCTAATCCCTTTCTCATATTTTTCCACGATTTCTTTCTTCAATTCTATTGCGATTTTCTTTTTTTCCTCCTTAGTTTTCCTTGGTTCCATATTTAAAAAGGTTGATCAAGAAATTGACGCTTATATTATACGTTATGTTATGAAAATAATATGAATTTATAATAAAATATGTCATTCGCATTTGAATAATTTTGGACCTTATTTCATTGATCGTTATGTAGTTTTTAAGAAAATACGTTTGTTACAACGAATAAGATATTGTCTCTTATAACAAATAGAATTTCTAATATATTTTTTTTTGGAAAATTTAATTCGACAATGAAATATGTCTATTGACATCTATAGATTTTTCATATTGCATACATTTTTAAAGTAGTTTGTATCAGTTGCAACAGAAGAAACAATTACAGTATTTCGGTGAACCTTCTTTGCGATACACTGCCCCATAATTTCAGACACAAGAAATATATTTTATGAAAGCGATAATGAAGATGTCATTGCCAAATTATAAATATATGTTACATGTACACGGAAATCTCACGGTTCGTATGTCGAAATTATGTTCGTATTTAGAGGCCAAAATAGAGTACGGAAAAAGTTCGCATGTCGCAAAGTTTGTATCTTTGTATGTAGAGCGGTTCGTAAGTCGAGGTAGCACTGAACTAGGTTTTTGAATTATTTCTAGCAACAAATAGACGTCAGCAATTCAATAAAAAATTAAATTGAAGTTAGATGTTGATAATCAGGGAAGACTTTCCCCAGGAATAGCTGAAACATAAGAAGAAGTCTACAGAGGAAAAACAGAAGAGCATATTTTCCAAAATAACCTAATCGAAAAAAAATGTCCCTCATACAAAGAAATAATCAGTTAATGTTGCGGCATGGTAATCGTACACAGAACATGTCTCGCCATGAGGACTTTTTTTGTAATGTCTATAATTTTTAATTTAATAAATTCCTAATCAATCACTAAATCATAATAACACTGTATAGAAGAACTTGATTTATAACCTACTGGACTATACGAACTCCAGTCACTCTCAAAGTATTTTTTTTTCAACAAAGACATTATTTTCATGAAAAAATCATGATATTTTCTTAAGACAGCTGACATAATTACGATAGATACTCAATTCAAAAGTATTGATCTGCGAAAGTAACAGTGAAATCAACCTTTTACATCAGTAGGTGAGTGAAGGGTCACTGATAATACACACTACTGGGCAGCTAAATGCAAAGACAAGTGTTCTCGTGGAAGATGGCACTTCAGTATTCAGTTCACGTGCAGAAGTGGAATGAAAATCAAGGTATATTAAGTTGCAAGTCATCAATTCAAACATGTGTCAAATGTGAATCAATCTGAATATCTGTTGTTCGTCTTTAGTCGACCGTTGTAGTAAATGGCGGCATTTATATAATAATACTTGACCGTAACGGTGAAATAAATCAGTGATTAATCTAATCCGATAAACATTAGTTAATGAAGAATTATTAAAAAGGTATAAAAATAATACTGAATCAATTTAAATTGTATTATAAATACTTAATCATTTAATACAAGAAAAGAAATTTTAACAGCTATTATAATGTCTTCTTTCTGGACAAATATTTGTGTAACTTTGTGTAACTACTAAAATAAGTTTTCAAATTGCTCGATTCAATAGATATCTAAAAGAAAATAACTTAAGGAAAAATAAACAGAAGTTGATGCCAACAACTAAAAGTAATTCGCGCACACACACACAACACATTCATACACTCACAGACACACACACACACACACACACACATATATATATATATATATATATATATATATATATATATATATATATATATATATATATATACTAAGTTGGTAGAAAAATAATTGCGGTTTTTGTTGTCTGGATGCTAACCTTAATTTTTTTAATGAAAGTATCATTCCATCGTGTTCATCTTAAAATCATATAAAGTGCATTTTCGGACTGTATTTTGGTAACATTGATTTTAATTAATTTTTCCTCAAATTAGGCTACTGAATTAAAGATGAAAAAGAAGTAAATAAAAACTATTTTTATATGAGTGCAAAACGGGTGGTATGACAGCAAAAACTGCTCGTAAACTAAACGATACTTTTGGTGTGGGTATTGTTAAGGAATGTACGGTGCAATGGTGGTTCCAATAAGAAGGTCGCAGGGGTCCTCCTTCTGTTGCTAACGACCAACTGAAGACGTTAATTGAATCAGAACTACGCACAACAATTCGAGAACTTGCACAAACGTTAGGCGTTAGTCATCCAATAGTTCTGAATCACTTAAAACCACTTAAATTAAAAAAATGTATGTTAACTTGAAAGACATTTCTTACCAACTTAATATATTAGGTTTACAAATTAATTCGGTACCTTTTTTATAGAAAATGAATGTTTATAGAAAAATTAAATATATTTCAACCTTCAAAAAGGTCTATCATCATTATATATAATTTTGTTCTATATGCTGGGTAACTGACGAATACTCTGTCGAAAAAAGATGGCGGCTTCGAGTCGATGAATTTGTTAATGAATTTTGATTATTTGAATAAGATATTCTGTATATGAATATATATATATATATATATATATATATATATATATGGATATATATATATATATATATATATATATATATATATATATGTATATATATATATATATATATATATATATGGATATATATATATATATATATATATATGTATATATGTTTAAAATGTATTATTGAAAAAAATAGACACGAATTAATGAATTATTTAGTTTATCTGAGTATTATGTAATATATATATATATATCGAGTATTGTGTATATATATATATATATATATATATGTATATATATATGTATATACATATATGTATATACATATATAACTATATATATATATATATATACAGTGGTACCTCGACTTACGAACCGCACTACATACGAACTTTTTTCGTACTCTATTTTGGCCTCTAGGTATCCACAGTATTGTAAGGCATGGAGAAAGCGTTAGTGTTAATAAAGAAGCCGCCAAAAAGTACGTAAAGGAATTTCAGGAATTGATAGAAACAGAAGACTACAGGCCTGAGCAAGTTTTCAACTCCGATGAGACTGGACTTTTCTGGAAAAAGTTGCCTAAAAGAACTTTCATTACTAAAGAAAAAATGACGTTTCCAGGGCACAAACCAATGAAAGACAGACTAACTTTACTTCTTTGTTCCAATGCCAGTGGTGATCTAAAGAAAAAACCTTTGTTGGTTTACCACTCTAAAAACTTTCGCGTTTTTAAAAGACAGAATATTAACAGACATAAACTTGGAGTTACGTGGAGAGCTAACAGAAGAGCCTGAGTAACTGGGAAATTTTTCACTGAATGGATGACAGAGATCTTTACTCCCACCGTAAAACGGTATCTACAACAGAAGGGTTTACCTGAAAAAGTTCTTCTTGTAATGGACAATGCTCCAGCACATTCACCACAGTTGGAAGAAGATTTGAATGAAGATTTCAATTTTATTAAAATTAAGTTCTTGCCTCCTTATACTACACCACTCTTACAGTTAATGGATCAATATGTTGTTGCCGACTTCAAACAACTCTATATTAAAGTTCTTTTTCAAAAATGTTTCGAAATTACCATCGACACACAATTAACTCTCAAGGATTTTTGGAAAATCATTTCAATATTTTTCATTATTTGCGACTTATTAATCCAACATGGGAAGACGTTCCTCTGAGAAGATTAATATCATCCTGGAAAAAACTATGGCCCGACTGCGTCCGAGAAACTGTCTTAGAAAGACTTGAAAGCGAAACACACACTACTATAGATACGGTTGTTTCCTTGCCCAATGCTATGCACTTAGGAGTTAAGGAAACAGATATCGATGAGTTAGTAGAACAACACAAGGTTGATCTGACTACTGAAGAGCTGCAGGAGTTAAGAAGAGAGCAGAAAAAAGAAAAGGATGAGGAAGAAAAGCAAATGTCTTCAGAGGCAGAAGATAGCAACAAGAAATTACCCATTAAAACAAAAGACGTAAAAAAGTTTTGTAACACTGGAGCGAATTAAGAGAAACGGTTAGCAAGTGGCATCCAAACCAAGACGTCGTCTGTAGAGCCATCAATACTTCTAATGGCAATGTCATTAATCACTTTAAGATAGTGTTGACAAGGCGACAGACTCCATCAACGATCGATAGCTTCCACAAACCTTCTTCACCGAAAAGACAAAAGGAATCATCGTAGACAACACTTTTATAGAAAATGTTTTTTAAAAAACCATGTTAAAAACTCATAAGTCTGAGAATAGATTAATTGATTTACCGTAAGATATAAGAAAAACTGAGTTTTGAGATGCAAACTTTTCGAGATACGAACTTTGGACTGGAACGAATTAAATTCGTAAGTCGAGGTACCATTGTGTGTGTGTGTGTGTGTGTATATATATATATATATATATATATATATGAATGTGACGTAAGGAAAAAAAATTGTTAGAAGAAAATCAGAAAGAAAGAAAGAATTTTACTGATATTAAAGTGGTACATAGCTTTAAGTATAGGCCTTATTCATGTTGTCTTATGGTGGCTGTACCGTTACTGGCAGACAAACCGCGGTTTTTTAATTGCTAGTAGTTTGTTTAAGTTTATTACAATTTTTATTATCTTGTATTTTTTGAATTGTATGTTTTGATCGAAAAAAATATCCAAAAAATCGGTAACAATAATTGAGTCGGGTCACATAATTTGTTATTGTATTAAATCTATTTGTATCAAACAGTTGGGAAGACATCGATTCAAAAATGATAAAGAAGTAGAACACTCAATGTGCAATGTACTTCGGGCAGGCCTCACTACTTTCTATGATACTGGAATCAAAAGACTGCCAATCTTACTGCAAAGTGTTTTAATGTTAGCGGAAACTATGCAGAAAATTAACTTGAGGATACATTTGAAAAATATTAATTTAATAAAGTGTACGGGAAAAATCTCCGTTTAAATTTGATTGAGACGCAGATCTGACAAAAGTATTGCAGAATTTCTAATATATATATATATATATATATATATACACGAGGGTAGGGCGAGAAGTTGTGAGTCTCATATATAGATGGTGCCACTATGCTCAATATTTTGATGGTGTTGCATGATTCCAGTCTTCATATGCTTATGTTCGAAGCTAATAAGTCAATAAGGTGTTTAGCATTGGTTTGACATAGTAAAGAGATTTAGCATATCCACGGAACGTGTACGCAATATCTACACGAACATTTGGGTATGGCAAAGCTATGCGCTAGATGGATGCCTCATTTGTTCACACCTGACCAAAAACAATGTCGAAAAAATGTTTCAATCGGTTTGGAATTCTATAAGTGCAAGCTGAATTGTTGCGCCAATGCATAACCGTTGATGAGACTTGGGTCCACCACTATACTTCTGAGACCAAACAATAGTCGAAACAATGGACCACGAAAGGTGAATCAACTCCAAAGAAGACAAAGGCAATACCATCGGCTGGTAAGGTTATGGTAACTGTTTTTTGAGATGCACGTGAAATATTCTATACTGATTACTCTACAAAGAGAAAAATAATTAACAGTGAGTGTTATGCGAACTAAGTGCAGCATTTGAACGATGAAATCATGAAAAAACGGCCACATTTAGCGAAAAAGAAAGTGTTGTTTCAACATGACAATGCACCAATCTACAGATCAGTGCTTGCGATGGGTAAAACAATGAATTAAGGTTCGAATTGCTTGCCCGCCTACAATATTCAGCCTTAAGCGACTTTTGTCTCTTTCCCAACCACGCAAAATGGCTCGATGAAAAAGATTTGCGAATGATAATGAAGTCAGAATAGCTATCAAGATTAGCTACTCTGACAACCTTGCCGAATCGGCCTATCAGTCTGGCATAACCGCTCTAGAACAACGTTGTGAAAAATGTATCGAGCTGAACGGAAAATATGTTGAGAAATAAATGAAAATCAATCCAAAAAAATGTTATTTTCTTATTCAGACCGGAACTTTTTTCGCTCTACCCTCATAAGTAACAACTTTCAGTAATGAATATTTTATTCGAAATACAGTACCTCACTTACTTACTTAGTAAGTAAGTAAGTTAGATAGTAAGTAAGTAAGTAAGTAACTTATATTCATTAGACATTATTGCAACAATTATAAAATAATGTATTGCTGAAAAACACTTTACATTTTAGAAAACGTTCAAAAACACAACCAGTGGATCATATTTAGGTCCTAATAATAGGTCTGTTCGATATGTATACTGAACTTACTCGGGATTTTCGTCGAACAGTTTAGAGTAAGTTCAGAACAGATTTGTTACTCTGACCTCACTCTAGCTTTTTGTAAGAGTAACGCAAGCATCTTTGTCTAACTCGAGTGTCTTTATCTATGATAATCGCTATCGAATAAACAAATCACCCAAACTTGATAGTATTCATATGATCCACTTTAACTTTACTCTATATTGTTCGATAAAAACAAGTTTAGAGTAAGAAAGTCAGAGTAGTCATAAAATTTAGGAGTCAGTTCAGAGTAAGTTGAGTGTACATATCGAAGACTTAATAATTATATTTTAGTTTTAAAATAGATGTATTGTTTGAAAGATTTGCAATTATATAAATGATTCATAAATAACACAACACATACAGATATATATATATATATATATATATATATATATATATACACACACACACACATATATATATATATATACATATATATATATACACACACACATATATATATATATATATATATATATATATATATATATATATATATATATATATACATATGTATGTATGTATGTATGAATATATGTTTGTATGTATGCATATATGTGTGTGTGGATAAAGAGGAAACATATATTTATAACATAAAATAACGAAAACCTAATAAAAACCCTGAAATAAAACTGCATACAGTGGCATGTTTGATCTCCCACGAGATAACTAATCCCGGATGACCATGCACGTCATAAAGTAAGGAGCGAGGGTTCATCCCAGAACAATCCCATGAGTTGCAGTTTTTACTGTGAGAATATGTGTGACACACGTTATGATGTATAAATCTCGGACGTATTTCTTGCGTACGCATTTCACATTTTAAGCGACTACACGAAACCACCATTTCTGTTCATATAAATTGACCGCGTTCAGAACACATGAAGCACATTCACTGGCGCGAATCAATAAATATATACATATCGTATATGAAGGAAACGTTTTCAGTTTATCAAATACCTAAATAGTTTGTAAATCATGATTCATTTAAATATTTCTTGACTTTTTATTCGCAGAAAATATTAAACACTATGAACCGAAAAAAAACATATTTTTTTATTTAAACTACACAAATGGAAAATATCATTATTTGAGGAGTTGTTTTTGAAAGTTGTATAAGTTCATTGATTCATACATTGAGATATTTAAGGGTTTGCGTTTGAATCAACTTAAAAATATTGCCAAACGTTAATCAATTCGGGTAATGTTTTTAAAACTATAAACTGTTAAAACTATAAACTTGTTAAATTTTATTATGAATTAATAATTAATAAAAATGTTAAAGAAAATAAACGATTTTTTAACTACAACTGGACTTATACCACTTTCAATAATAACAAAGTATGAAAAATATAAATAATAGCAATTTTAAATTTATATTTTAATTGAAGTTGGTTTTTCTGAAATGTATTTTTTAATGTAAAAAACAATAATTAAAATAAAGATATGCAAGTAAACGTTTAATCGACTTTATTAAGAAATAATTTCAGTTATATTATAATGAATTTATATATAAACAAGTGTGAAAAGTAAATTACTTCGTTAAGATAACTAACAATAACAAACTTATTCATATTTCAATCGCATTGCTTCTTTACACTTAGCATAGTGAAGTATAGTATAACAGCATAGTGAATCAAAAATATTAGTATATAAGTATAGTGAATCAAAAATTCATCTTCTTTTACTAATATTCATGGGTCTTATTTCTGTAAATATAATAAAAAAAAAACTAAAATATTCCCGTAAAAAATTTACTAATATTACTTACTAACATCACTATAAGACCAAATTGGGATGTTAATCGTCTCTTCTATAGATGTCAGAACTCATTGTAATAAGTTATGAAATATGATTTACCTAAAGCTAAATGATTCTCTGCTTTGATAACCATAATATCAAATAATACTCATGCTACAAACCATTAGTTTAAGAAATAGAAACCAATCACTTGAATCTTGCGGAAGATTAAACGAAATGAGTAAAATGACCTCTCATTACTTTACCTGAGCAATAACACCGTTATCTTCTTAATGACGTTGTTTTTTTAATCCATTAGCAATTATCCTCTGTAAAGATTTTAAGGGTAGTGCACACTGAAGTCGTAAAAATTAATAATTAATGCGTTTAGAAAGTTTTTTCAATTATCATTATTACGAATGGACTTATTCCACTTTAAACAAAAACATTTTTTCCTGTCTGCTATTGCCTCTTCTAGGGATTTGGTTGAGACAAAATCTTCTTGCTTCATTTCATATAAAAGGAAGTTATTTTTTCGACAATTCTTTATTACATTATAATAGTTTTGAGCAGTATATAAATGGTGCTTATTCCTTAGTGCTGTTTCCAAAACTCCAAAATCTATCTCTATAATTAATGCGATTAGAAAGTTTTTTTCAATTATCATTATTACGAATGGATTTATTCCACTTTCAACGGAAACGCTTCTGCGATAACGATTTACAATTCAACTTCTTTTGATTAATTTATGAGGATATTGTACATCACTGACTGTGTGATTACAAATATAAAAAGAGGATATCTATATCTGACTGAAATTACCATTAACTCATTTTTTCCAAAAATGGACTTATACCACTTACAAAAAAAACGGCTCATTTTATTCTGATTGTAATGTTCATTTACATTAATTAACCTTAATGATAAATAGGAACGATTGACAGATCTAGCAATTAAAGAAATAAATTGTTTTACATGTAAAAAAATTTAAAGCGAGACAGCATTCACAAGAATTATAATTTAAAAATATTTTAACATACGTAATTAAATACAAACATTATTAAGTTTCAATAAAACAATTACTTTACCGTTTCACTAATTTTATTTGCTTTCGACAAATGGCACTGTTTTACAGAAAAGGGTTCTGTGGTATGCACGCAATCAACAGATACGTCACATTGTAATAAATTGTTGCTGAAAATGTGTACGAGTTAAGTGAACAAAATGGAATTCGTTACGTTTATTTAAATTATGTATAAGACTTTATATAAAATATATTTATTGTATTTGATAAAATTATAAATTGTTATTCTCTCTCTCTCCCTGCCTCTCTCTCTCTCTCTCTCTATATATATATATATATATATATAATAGGAAGTTGCATTGAAACTCGCTGTTCATGTATAGGTGGCTCCAGGTGCGTATACTGTGGGCAGAGACAGATGTCTCTTATGTTATTTTGAAGTGTGAACATTTCCCATTAAAATTCCCTCATTAGATGCCAAACTTTGTGAACACAAGTGCTTTTCTATAACTGAATTAAAATGGAACGAGATAAGTTGTTTTTCCGATGTGTATTTCTACACTACACTGATCTGAAAAAAAGTGCAGCTGAAGCTCATCGATTGCTTGTGAAAACTTATAGTGAATCTGCTCTATCGGATACAATATGTAGAGATTGGTTTCGACGATTCAAAAGTGGTGATTGTGACGTCTACGACAAACAACGGGCCGGTCAATTGAAAAAGTTCGATGGTGAACAACTGCAAGCTCTATTGGAAAAAAAACCCTACTCGAACACTCAAAGAATTGGCTCGGTATCGATAAATCAAGCATTTCAGGACATTTACAAGCCATGGAAAAGATCCAGAAAGAAGAGAGATAGCTGCCACACGAATTTACCGAAAATGCCATTGATAATCGTTTAAACATTTCGATTTCTTTGTTTGCAAGACATAAAAAGAAGAGCTTCTTGAGGTGTATCGTGACCGGCAATGAAAAATGGATCTATTTCGACAACCCCGAACCCACGAAATTATGGGCTGATCCTGGACAACCATCAACCTCGACATTAAAGCGAAACATCCACGGTCACAAAGCAATGTTCTCCATTTTGTGGGATATGGAGGGTGTTCTGTATTACAACCGTTGAAACTGAAGGAAACAATCACCGCCGAACGTTATTGACAACAATTGAAACGTTTGAATGATAATTTGAAGCAGAAACGATCATCAATTGTATCAAATCGCCGAAAAGTGATCCTTCTCCATGACAACGCTCGGCCCCATATTCCTATATCCATGAAACAAACATCGATGGAGCTCGAATGGGAGGTTGTCCCGCAGCCAGCGTATTCTCCGGACCTATTCCCAGGCGAATACCATCTGTTCCGATCGAGGCATCACGTTTTGGAAGATACACATTTTGATAACACCGGAGAAGTCAAAAATTGCGTTGCTGAATGGATTGGCTCAAAAGGAAGACCATTCTTTCGTAGCGAAATTAAACTTCTACCAGAAAAGTGGGACAAAATCATATTTTTCGAGAGAAAAAACTTTGATTAATGTATTCACATATTTTGTTATTGAAATAAATGCTCAAAAAAACCCACAAGAAACAACGGCGTTCAATGCAACTTCTTAATATATACATACATATATATATATATATATATATATATATTATATATATATATATATATAAAGATATATAGATATATGTATATTTACAAGTGCTCTTGAAGAACTACAAAAGAGAATAGAAGATAAGATGATGTCAGTCAAATAATTGGCCTAAACCGTACCACACAAAAATAAAAATGTTGTTCAATGTGCTTGTCTGCACGAAAAAAAATGAAATAAAAGGAACAGAAATAGTAGAAGTTACGAAGTATGTCTATTTAGGCCAACTAATCAACAAATATGGATCATTCATTGAAGAAATAAACAGAAGAATGAAAATGAGACGGAGATCATTTCGACGAAACTGCACGATGCATATTTAAATTAACAACCCCACTCTGACTAAAGAAAACAGAATTTGATCAAAGTATACTATCAGTCCCTACCTATGGTAGCGACATATGAGTGTTTATTACAAAAATCATTCAGAAACCCCAATTAATACGGAGAAGTATGTAAAGATGTATCCTAGGAATGACAACAAAAGATAGGAAAATAATAGAATGGATACGAAAACGGACAAGAGTCACAGATGTAATAAGAAGAGTAAAGAGTCTGAAATGGAAATGGGCGGGGCATGTTGCATGAAGAGAAGACAATCGATGGACAACAGAAATTATTAACTGGGAACAAAGAAATATAAAAAGACTACGAAAAAGGCCATTGAACATGTGGGATAAGGAAATACATTTTTTTTATTGGAAATTGGTGGAAAAGACAGGCATTCAATCGTACAAAATGAACAATAATAAAAGAGGCCTTTATCAGGTAGTGGATTAACAGAAGCTGCTGCTGCTGATGATATATCTATTTATCTCTTCTCTCTCTCTCTCTATATATATATATATATATATATACACATTTGGTTACAATGGCATCTGTGCTAATCCAAATCAATTCAGTGAATGATAGCACAGATAAAAAATCTAAAATTTAAATTTTTATCCCAAGATATAGGAAGACATAAACATATCTAAGAAATTGAAAACATATTTTTTGAGTATAGATCATTCCAAAGAAAGAAGCACAAAATTCAAAACAATTCACAAATGATTAATTCCATACTACCGATATATACATTTTATATATATATATATAACAGGTGGACTGAAAAGTTCGTAGGCTGACACATAGATGGCGCTACTAGTATCAAATCCATATGATTTTTAGTTAGCCCTAACCTTCAAAAGACGCGTGTATAAATTTGACAGCTGTTGCACTATTAGTATCTGAGTTATAGCATTTTTAGTGAAAGAACTTTTGTTACCTTGAAAAAATGGATAAAAAGGAATTTCGTGTGTTAATAAAGCATTGCTTTTTGGCGAAAAAAAATACTGTTGAAACCAAGGCTTGGCTTAATAAACATTATTCGGACTCTGCACCAGGAAAATCAACCGTAGAGAAGTGGTTTGCTAAATTTAAACGAGGCGAAATGAGCACCGAGGACGATGCACGCAGTGGACGCCCCAAAGAGGCTGTTACCGACGAAAACATCCAAAAAGTCCACAAAATAATTTTTGATAACCGTACAGTGAAGTTGATTGAGATAGCTGAGACCCTAAAGATATCAAAGGAACGTGTTGGTCATATCGTGCATGAATATTTGGATATGCGAAAGCTCTGTTCAAAGTGGGTGCCGCGCGAGCTCACAATCAACCAAAAACAACAACGAATCGATGATTCTAAGGAGTGTTTGGAGCTGTTCAATCGTAATAAATCCGAATTTTTGCGTCGATATGTGACGATGGATGAAACATGGCTCCATCATTTCACACCGGAGTCCAATCGACAGTCAGCCGAGTGGACTGCACGTGATGAACCGACTCCAAAGCGTGGAAAGACGCAAAAGTCGGCTGGCAAGGTTCTGGCATTAGTATTCTGGGATACTCATGGTATAATATTCATTGACTATCTTAAAAAGGGAAAAACCATAAACAGCGACTATTACGTAGCGTTATTGGAGCGTTTAAATGACGAAATCGCGAAAGAGCGGCCTCATTTGAAGAAGAAGAAAGTGCTGTTTCATCAAGACAATGCACCGTGTCACAAATCAATGAAATCGATGGCGAAATTGCAAGAATTGGGCTTCGAATTGCTTCCGCATCCACCGTACTCTCCAGATCTGGCCCCCAGCGACATTTTTCTGTTCTCAGACCTCAAGAGGATGCTCGCTGGACGGAAATTTTGCTCTGATGAAGAGGTAATCGCCGAAACTGAAGCTTATTTTGAGGCTAAAGACAAATCGTATTATAAAAATGGTATCGAAAAATTGTATGACCGCTATAATCGTTGTATCGCCCTCGAAGGGAACTATATTGAATAATAAAATCAAATTCTATCAAAAAAAAAATTTTTTCTATGCAAGCCTACGAACTTTTCAGCCCACCTGTTATATATATATATATATGTAGATAGATACATTTGGTTAAAATGGCATCTGAGCTAATCCAAATCAATTCAGAGAATGACAGCACAGAAAAAAAATCTAAAATTCAAATTTTTATACCAAGATATAGGAAGACATAAACATATCCAAGACACTGAAAACATATTTTTTGAATATAGATTATTCCGAAGAAAGAAATATAAAATTCAAAACAATTCACAAATGATTAATTCCATACTACCGATATATACATTATATATATATATATATATATATATATATATATATATATATATATATATATATATATATATATATATATATATATATATATATATATATTTAAAATGGCATCTGAGCTAATCCAAATCAATTCAGAGAATGACAGCACAGATAAAAAATCTAAAATTTAAATTTTTATCCCAATATTTAGGAAGATATAAACACATTTTTGAGCACAGATCATTCCAAAGAAAGAACTACAAAAATTCAAAACAATTCACAAATGATTAGTTCCATACTACCGATATATACATTAATATACATTTTATATATATATATATATATATATATATATATATTAGGGGTACCCATCCATAACTAATAAATTATTTCAAATTTAAACATATATGACTCCAATTTGTTGTTTATTTTCTAATCAATTACATATTCGTCACAATTATTCACGATATTTCGAGAAATATATTCTGAAATTTTTCAATTCCTCTCTTATAAAAATGTGCTGACTATATGCAAAATATGATTCGATCTGAAACTGAACATCACTGTCATTTCGAAACTTTTATCATACACCACATGAATACTTTAATATAAGAATATGTTTGCAAAATAATGTAAAAAACTAAAAAAAATTCGTGAAAAATACATTTTCTGAAATAAAAGTGTCAAAATTTAAAAAAGAGCATTTTTCGAAAAGAAATTGCAAGAAAATGTTATTTCATGTTTATTTAAATATTTTTTCTAATAAAATGCATTAAATTGCATGAAAAAGACCTGCATGGATCGAGCGAGACTCGAACCTGACGCGTCAGACACTTGAAGCCATTTATCTACAACCTAGATATCAAGCTAGTTAATTATCATGAATTTTTTTTTGCACCAATTATCGATGTTTCTGATCAGCCTATAGGAAAAAAGAAAATAATCAGTAATTATCAGTAAAAATCTTTCTCTTACAATCCGATACGGAAACTTTGGAGCCTTTTTTCTCGAAAATGGCTCGATAGTGCGATCTCTATAGTAATACCTTAGTTTGGTCCCAAACTCAATTCCCGAGCTCGTATCCTCCCCATACTTTCAGTATTTGTTTTTCACTCTCGCGTGACAGTATTTTCTACGAAAAGACAATTGTGCCTCGTTTGACATTTCGTCGAAACGTGTTTTCCATGTTAAGAAACCTAAATAAAACATGGAATCTGTACATGAAATAAAAATAAATTATGCGTTTCCAGTTATCGTACACAAAGAATTATGTATAATATATACATTTTCTTGCTTTTTATATAAAGAAAATAAAATCTGGCGAACGTCTGAGATAATGAGAATTCAGTACGCTTTCAAATCACAAACATATACTCGTAATTCGACATTTCTGATAAAAACAAATCCGTATTGGATTCTTACTTACTGATCTGTGAAACTTGATCTGGGAATTTACGAGCCCGTGGGTGAACTCATTCTATGTATAGAAAGAATGATGTTACCAACAGACTTCAACATCTTTGCAAATGAATTTGCATGATAATGAACATGTCGATTGTTTTCTGCTACCTACTTTACTTGCAAAATTAGATTTCGATTTTATGATTTGAAATAAGGTTGCGTACATCATTCATGAATATTCTCTCTCTCTGTCTCTCTGTCTCTCTCTCTCTCTCTCTCTCTATATATATATATATATATTAGAGAGACAGACTAAATAAAACCCAATCCAATTTTATTTAAAAATTATAAATGTTTAACCAATTAAATGTTTGTATAGAGAGTTGAATATTTGTATGCAATATTATTTTTACAAACTACTTCAGTGCCTTTTTTTAATGAAAATGAATGTACATTTGTGGAAAAATGAAATACATTTCAATTCTTAAATTATCTCCTATTATTTTGTATAACTTTGCTCCGTCTGTTGGGTAACTGACGAGTCGAAAAAATATGGAGGATCTGAATCGTTGAATTTGTTTATACATTTTGATTACTCGATAAGATATTCTGTGTATTATTATAAATACGAGGGTGATTTGAAAAATTCACGACCTAACATATAAGTGGGGGGATTATTTTAAATATTTGTGATGCATTAAAAAGCGATATATATCTTATATATAACCTCAACGTCTATAATTAATGTGTCAAGCAGTTTGATGTAAATATTAACTTTAAATAAAGTTCTTTTTGTGTCGTTGGTGAAATGGATAAAGCTGAACATCGTTCGGTAATAAAGTTTTTTGTTAAAAATGGATTAACGCCAATAGAAATCTTTGATGAGATGAAAAATGTATAGGGCGATGGTGCACCTTCGTATACAACCGTAAAAAAGTGGAACTCCTTCAATCTACGATTGAAGGAGTTCGAGATTGATAAAATTGTGAGTATCTCAGATGAACTAATGTATCAATCCTAATTAAAGAGTTAAGTATGAAAAAGCTATCGACAAGATGGATGCCACGTTTGCTGACAACTGATCTTAAATGCATTCGAGTACAAATTTCCCGAGACTGTTTGGACCGATTTAAGAGGGATACTACTGACTTTATCCGGCGATTTGTGACTACAGATGAGACTTGAATTCATCGTTACAGTCCAGAGCCAAAACAACAATCAAAGTAATGGAATATGGTGATTTTCCACAGAAAAAAAAATCCTGCAGCTTAAAGAACAACATGCGAGAAGAAATTCGAGCGTTATGTTCAGAAATCCTGACAGAAGTGATGGAAAATGGTTTAGAAAGAACTCGACTTTGCGAATCCGAAAATGGGCGTCACTTACCTGATGTCATTTTTCATAAGTAAATCAGGAAAAATTCCCATTCTCATATTATATTTTGAGAGTTGAAAACTATCAAAATATAATAAAACAAAAAAACTACCAATGCTTTAAACGCCTTTGTTCTTTTTGCGCCATCCTGTATTTTAGAATAGAGAAACGGTAAGTGAAAAAGAAAAAGTTTACTGGAATTTAATCAAAATTTATATATATATATATATATATATATATATATATATATATATATATATATATATATATATATATACATCTATATATATGTATGTATATATACGAGTATATATATATATATATATATATATATATATATATATATATATATATATATAAAACTTATCCATTAATGATTCAATTTCATATATTTTATTTGTTTTAATTTAACTTAAAAAATATTTCTCCGTATTTTCACTATAATATCTGAATTTATTCCTTTTATGAAAATATTATTATTCTTCCTCATACGGATTTTCATTTTTTTTAAATAATTTACATATACTAAGTCAAATTCATAAAATATTCTATATATATATATATATACATATATAACCTATACATTGATGATTCAATTTCACATATTTTATTTCTTTTTAATTTAATTTAAAAAATATGTCTGCGTACTTTCACTACATAACTGAATTCATTCCTTATCTGAAAATATCATTATTCTTCCTCTTACGAATTTTAAATTTTTTTTAATATATACATATATATATATATATATATATATATATACACACACATATATATATATATATATATATATAACCTATACATTGATGATTCAATTTCATATATTTTATTTCTTTTTAATTTAATTTTAAAAATATGTCTCCGTACTTTGACTATAACATCTGAATTTTTCCTTTTCTGAAAATATCATTATTATCCCTTCTACGAATTTTAAAATTTTTTAATTAATCTACATATACTAAGTTAAATTCATAAAATATTCAATATATATATATATATATATATATATATATATATATATATATATATATATATATATATATACATTAAAGTGTTTACACTCAGTAGTGTTAAAATAGAATTATTTTAATTTATGATAAAATGATTATTTACTGATACATTTTTCTTCTGTCTGATAACAGAAAAGTTTGGAATGTGTTAAATATTTTTGTTCGTTACAAAGTTTAAGATGGTCGATACTAGCACTATTATCAACAGACACATCTCTTTTTTTCTAATTTTTCAACTAAATTTTGACATATCTCTTATCTGTACGTGTGTAATCGAAAACAATAGAAGTGTACGAATACATTTACTGTCTATTTAGATTAATTCCAGAAATCTATGAAAATTGAATCATCGAGTTACTTTGAAGATACGAAAATGTTATCAACACGAAATTTCGCAGCCTCGTCCACTCGACTCGACCGTTAATGGAGTGGTCTGCTATATTGGTTACGATACGTTTTTCTGCAACATACATGCACGGCTTTATCGGCCATCGGACAGAGTGTGTAAGAGCTCGCCTTTGGCGCAAGTGTAATTAACTACATTCGACGCGGGTCGACACAATAATGAATCACTTGACATGCAGGTCAGTGCTCTTTCATATGCGAACTATTAGTGATGCTATGTAAACGCCACTCTCCCGGATGACGATTGAAAACAGAATTTGCCGACAATGACATTTACTCGTGTCTGCTATAATGAACTCAACGATGCTATGTTTTTCTAGGTTGTTGTTGTTGTTGTGCGAATAAGAAATGGATATTGATTCAGTCGCGTATTTTTATACATTTATGCAAGTACATAAACATGAAAACTACAGGCATCCACATCTGTTTTTACTTGTTAAGATTTTAAATTACAAACTCGATTGATAGATGTGAACAAAAAAAAATGTTTTAAATTCGCAGAACTGAGCAACTGAGCACACATTTTTATTACCATTATACGATATTATTACGTTGTTGCAAAAATAATTGAGGTTTTTATCATAATTTCAACACATTAACTTTTGTGTTGAATTGAAAAAAATCTCGATGTTGAATTAAAGAATCAAATTTAACTTACCAATGTATGAAAATATAAATGAAAAATCGAAACTCACCTGAAAAAGAGAGAAAATTTATTATTATTTTGCATAGATTACATTTTAATAAATTTATATCAATATACTAGTACATATCCCGTCAAAATTGACGAGAAAATAGAAAGAGATACAGATGAAAAAACTGTTTATTGGTTTTTACAACATTATATATTTAGACATAAAACATACATAAGAACGAAACTATATACTACAGCGTTTATCTGACCTGACAAACCAAATATTATTCGTCACTTTGTCGTGTGGACAAACTGACGATTAATGTGGGTTTTTATATATGAGGGGATAATATTGATATTATATAAAAATTAAAATATGAATATTTAATATAAAAATGTATTATATTATAATTCAGAAACAAAACAAACGATTTATACCGTAATTACAAGTAAAGATTAGGTTGGTGTAAAAGTAATTTCGGTTTCTAACATATTAAGTTTGGCGCCGATTTTTCTATTTACCGTTGTTTTGTTATAGTCATGTGATACATCGTTGTAAACAATGAAATTAGCATTAGTGATTTCAAAAATGTCTATTGTTTTCATTCTTTAGTATTGTTGGATATAACCTCCAAAATTCGTCATGGAAAAAAGTGAATTCGAGCGATTTTGTTGCATGAGTTTAAATTGGGACGTAAAGCAACAGAAACTGTTCGAAGTATCAAATTTGTTTTTGGAGAAGAGTCAATTAATGAAGAGACAGCTTAACACTGGTTCCAAAAAATTCGTAATGGAAACGAACGCCTTGAGGATAAGGAGAGTCGTGGACGCCCTTCAGCTATAGACAATAATGAATCAGGAATCATTATCAAAGCGTACCCACATAAAACCACTCAAGAGGTGACAAAAAAAATCAATGTTGATCATTACATAGTTGTTAGATGTTTGAGCCTAATTGGAAAAACTAAAAAGCTGGATAAATGAGTGTCGTACGAACTAAACGAACATTAAACAATTCAGTGATACGAAGTCTGCCCTGCGATTCTTTTGCGTTACATGATCCCTTTCTGATCGTATTGTCACATGTAACGAAAAGTGGATTCTCTGCAACAATCGGGAACGTTCATCACAGTGGCTAGACCGAGGAAAAGCGCAAAAAGAGTTTCCTAAACCGAAATTTTGTGAAAAAAAGATTATGGTCACTGTTTGGTGATCGGCAAGTGGCATCATTCACTACAACTTCTTAAATCTTGATGAAATGATAACACAAGAAAAATATTGTTAGGAAATTGAAAAATCCATGAGAAGTTGCATCGTTGGCTAGCATTACTCAATCGGAGAGGACCCATTTTTCTTCATGACAACGCCCGACCACATGTCTCACAAATGAATTTAATAAAGTCAGATGAACTGGGTTATGAACCTTACTTCACCCGGCTTATTCATCGGACCTGTCTCAGACAGATTATGATTTTTGACGGAAAACGTCTTACACCGCGGGTTTAATATGGGTGGAAACTATGCGAAAGTCGATGTTACGATTTTGTGTATATTAAACAAATCTTAATAACTTTAAAACTATAACGCATATCCAAATAAGTAATACATGATGTAATAGAGCAAAGATGTAAGAATGTTACGCAATGTTAACCTTAAGCGCATGACGTCACAGGCCGTCACAACATTGTCGCCCAATTGTAGTGGAATATTATCGGTTCACCGCGTGAACAAATTAATGTAGCTCAAGAGTGCGTGCGTGTAGGATATTGTGTGAGATATTGTTTGATAGAGCTGGACAAGTGCTATAAAATAAAATACTAACAGTGACAATAGTGAAAGCAATTGAAAAGATATACACTGATAAAGTGTTGAACGTCGACTAATTTTCTCTAAAATTTTAAACATGTCTAAATATCTTCAAAACAAGAAGATAAATAAGTATCGTAAACGGTTACAAAGTGAAAGAAGACTAAATGAGGAATCCAAAAAGGCCCCTATGATAGCAGCAGAACGAATGCGGAGGATAAGGCAGCGTCGACAAGTTGAGGCGAACAACAGTCTCGCCAACGCTGCAACGCGTGATGCAAGTTCACAGGGAATAGATGTCGACAGTGAGATGGAACCGATGGAATGCGACGAAACAGAAGCAGATGTAAAGTTTGACAATAGGTATTTCGCGTTTAAAACCCATTGGCGTTTGGCGACGGTGTACTTTGAAAAGACATTTTATTGCAACAAGTTGGGTTCTGTTTGTAGAGTTTGTGAGTGCATATGGTTCCAAAATAATTTAAAACGGCCAAATGCACCTATGTTGCAATTCTTACAATAGGAATTTACAGATGAAGACGTTCAACAGTTCTTGTTGTGCTCAAACTTCTTTACATTAGTAAAGTAAAGAAAGGCGAGCTAAATTAAACTGAGTAAAATTAACGGTTTCGCGTTCCGCTGAAGCCAACACACATGTCACTCAACTATATCGAGAAGTTTATTTTTCAACTAATGCTTTACTACACAGAGCATGTCAGAACAATAGTGAGTGACTGGCCCTGCGATCCCAATATACCGCTTCTACTCACCGGGGACTTTAATATTGATGAGTCGAACGATCGTCTGAAACAGTTTCTGAACGACAAGTTTAGATTCGTCTTGGCCACGGATCCAACTGACTTCACAACTTTAAAGAATACCACTTACAGACTTAACGTTCTCTAGAGATATAAGTGTAGCATGTTAGTCTTACATATTGTACTACTCGTACCGTTGTCCTGTCTTTAACAAAAGTTTACAAATTAGTCAGCACTGAAAGAAACAAATAAAAAGACACACAAGTTAGTTGTGCTCATTTCTTTCTTACCAACCCTGCAAACACCACGCCCCGACAACGCCGCTTAGGTAAGATGTTTTCCGACAAAAACCTCACGAAACCTCTCCATTTCTTCTCAAAACGACTCCGAAACTACCTACTAACTTCTTTAAACATTTGAGTAATTTCTTAAGAAAGAAGGTTTTCAAAGATCAAGCAACAACTTAAAGCGCTTTCGATGAATTCGTTAATTTGAGGACTCCAAAATTCCATCTTGTAGAAATAAAAAAAATTTGTTTCCCGTTGGGAGAAATGTGCGCAGGACAATGGTCTTAATTTTGTTTAATAAATATAATTTTAACTGATATATGCGTTTTATATTCGATACGTAAAAACCGCAATTATTTTTTCCTTAACCTAACATTTTATAAATATACATTTCTGTGTATATGTAACAGAATAGTACGAGCGCAATTTGAAAACTTTTCAGTCAAACTATTAAAGAATATAAAGTTTTTAAATTACTTTCATTTATCAATACGGTCTCCCTGAAAAATTCCATGCACTTCATCCAGCAATGCTCCAGTGTTTTTGTGCCGCCCCGGAAATATTTTTCTCAAAATCGCGTTACACTGTTGACATCAGATCGTCATCTAACAAAAATCGCTTACTACCACGAATTTTTAATGTTTTGAGAAAAAATGGAAGTTTGAAGGGGGTAAATATGGAAAATAGGCTAAATGGGGTAGCAAGACGCACTTAAATTTGGAGAGTTTTCCCGTCGATACAACACTGATAGAAAATGATTTTTTTCTTTGGTAAACCTGGTCTTTTCTCATGAATTTTTTGATCAAGTCGATCCAAAAGTTTAGTATAATACTCTCCTGTTAACGTCTGATCCTTTGGAAGATAGTCAATCAGCAAGATTTCTTTAGCATCACTAAAATTTATTTTGCTTTTCTTGTTGTCGGAAAATCACTATGTTTCCATTGCTTTGAATGTTGTTTTGGTTCTGGAGTGTGACGGCGAATTCAAGTCTCATCTATAGTCACAAATCGCCGGATAAAGTCAGTAGTATCCCTCTTAAATCGGTCCAAACAGTCTTTGGAAATTTATACTCGAATGTGTTTAAAATCAACTGTCAGTAAACGCGGCATCCATCTTGTCGATAGCTTTTTCATACCTATTTCTTCAATTAGGATATGATACATTCGTTCATCTGAGGTACTCACAATTTTAGTAATCTCGAACTCCTTCAATCGTAGATCATGCAAGACAATATCGTGCACTTTGGGGATGATTTATTTTATCGTTGCATTTTTGGACGTCCACTACGTGGGTTACCTTCTAAGCTTGCACGGCCATACATAAATTCAGCTACCTTCTTTTTTTACGGTTGTATACGAAGGTGCTTCTATTACCCAATATATTTTTCATCTCGTTAATAATTTCTGTTGACGTTAAGTATTTTTTGACAAAAACTTTATCATCGCACAATGTTCAACTTTATCCATTTCAACAACGGCACAAAAGGAACTTTATTTAAATTGATGTTTGCAACAAACCGCTTGAGACATTCATTATAAACTTTGAGGTTATGTATAAAATAAAAGTCGCTTTGTAATGCGCCACAAATATTTAAAATATTACTTCCACTTACATATTTGGCCGCGAACTTTTCAAATCACACTTGTATAATTTATTTTAGTGTAAGTAAAAGCTTACTATCATTGTACCGTTTCGGTGTGGTAAACTCATCTGACCGTGTGTTTTTATTGACCAATATCCTTCTTTCTGTTACTCACAGAACACTGATATGCCTTGTTATCCTCTATTATTCTATACCACCACTAACGAATTTTAAAAAAAATAATGACAGAAACCGTAAATATTGTTTTAATTGTCTTCTTATTTCATAACCAACCTCAACCCTGCTTTACATATGTTGTTCAATAAATATCAGTTTACTGATCATAAAATGTTTGCCATGAGGAAGTAGGGCGACCTATTTAATTATATTTCTTTATTTTCTTGTAATACCCATGTTCTGTTGATAATAATCGCTGGTGTAAGGATTTAATTTGATGTTAAAATAATTAAAAATCCTTGTATTCTTTCATAAAATAGTAATTTTCATGAAAAATATTAGCTCTCTACTGTGTTAACTACACCGGCACGGAAAATTTTAAAACGGTCCTGGACTGGAAGATTTAATTAACTTTACCATAGCACAGGCATGGGCAAGCATCCCTAGTTCGGGGGCCAATTATCAATCTGTCTCCAGGTCTGAGTCCAGGTCCGGACCAAATTAATAAATAAAATAAATTAATATTAAATGAATTAAAATAAGTTGCTACTTCATATTTCATTTATTTATAATATAATGCTTTGGTATAAAGCTGTACATAAATATTATAATATAATGAACGACACAACAATTTAATGTGAAGATTTGCCTTGTACTTGAACCACGAGACGATCAATATTGACGTTAATATTACGTACGGATAATCGCATAGCATTTTCGACATTTTCGTCCGTTATTCTTGCCCGAACTTTTGATTTATTGTATTTCATCCTCGGAAAAAACTGTTCACACATATACGTGCTGCCGAAAAGACCAATGATTTATCCTGCAAAGGTGTGTAAATAGGTATATTTTTCTTCCATCAAATAAAATTTATAAAAATCCGTCAAAGCAATGTTGTTAAATTGTGACTTTAGCAACGAATTCGCCTGAAGCTCAATATGTTTCATCTGTATGTTTTCTGGCACATTACTTGCACCAGCATCCATCGGATAAGTAAATATAGCGAATGTGGAGTCTTTGTTTTTCAAGTCGGCAAACCTTGTATCAAATTGCTCTATTAGTGCCTTTAGTTCATCTCCATAACAATCATAAGGGATATTTTTATGAGTTGCTAGAATAGGAAAATGATAACAATTTTTATCTCTTATCTGACTTTCTTAGTTCAACAATTTTAGTTTATTACAAAAAGCCTGAAGTTGTAATATGCAGTTCATGAACCAATTGTCGTTATTTTTGCAATTTAAGATTAAGTTCGTTGAGGTATCCGGTGACATCTACAAGGAATGCTAAATCGCACACTCACTCATCATCTTTTATTTGATTAGTTGTGTTTCCTTTTATGTCCATAAAATCTGCAATGTTTTGTTTTAGATCATAAAATCGTTTTAACATTTTACCTTTACTCAACCACCGCACTTCACAATAATAAGACACATCTTCATAATCTGAAAATAGATCTGCCAAATACTTCTTAAATTGGCAGTGATTAAGTGCACGTGACTTAATAAAGTTAATACTAGCTACTACAACTTCCATAACATTTGTGAATTTAATCGATTTTGCACATAGGTTTTGTTGGTGAATAATGCAGTGAAAATTTGTTAAATTTTCCGGATGGATTAGGAGTTCTATTGCTCTTCCATGAACTCTTCCAATAAATCCCTTCCGTACACCAACCATTGCAGGGGCTCCATCAGTGCATATGATAGATAGTAAACTAATAGTCAACAAGTGAAAAACAATTCTTTTTCTTTTATTATTTTAGGCTTAATAATATAATTTCTCGCTGAGAAGGAAAAAATCGTCATTGTGAAACAAGATATTTTTATGTGAACCAAAGTTAATTCTCCTGTTAACAGGTTAATGTGAGTTAGTAGAACACGCCATGTTTTCTTCTACCGTGAATAAGACAAACTTCGCTGAAATTACATTAAAGCCGCATCAAAAGAGGTAAAGAGCCGAATCCGGCCCGCAGGCCGGAGGTTGCCCATATGTGGCGATCCACAATCAATCATATAATTGTACGCACTGATCAACTAGTATTCTATATGTTTCTCTTCATTAAGTAGTCGATTAGGATTACTCTTTGAAAATACAAAAAACAGTGGCCATCACCTTTCCAGCCGATAAAACTGTCTTCGCCATCTTCTATGCACTTTTATCAGTCTTTGTCCACTGCTTTAACTGCTACATTGACTTAGGTGTGTAGTAGAGGATACATGTTTCATCCACAGTGACGAATCGACGGCAAAAGGCCTGCTCGTTTTTTTCCATTTCTGAGGTAACTGCCACAATGCTCGCTTCAAACATCTGTAGAACGTGAAAAACATGTCGCTTCTGGTTGAAAGTCCGCCTGTGCTAGTTTGAAAAGTGACACTTGATAGTCGCGACATTATCAAACAAATGGTGGCGCCATTTCATAGAAATTTACCAAACTTTTCAAACGACCCTCGTGTATGCATGTATATATATATATATATATATATATATATATATATATATATATATATATATATATATATACATATATATATATATATATATATATATAAATATATATATATATATATATATATATATATGCCTAGTTTACCAAATTCATGTAATAAAAAATATATATATATATAAAAACTATTACATAAAATATAATTATCGACTTGTATTCGTTCAATGTAATTCCATATTCCAAGAAATTCATTTCAATTTCTCTTAAAGAGCGAACCTGTTTGATTCAAAGTAATTTCAGAATTTAGAATAAAACTTTTACTTTCATCTGTTGAAAATAATTCGTACGTCGGGGTCAATATCCAATGCCGTCTGAACCCGTAGAGTTAATTGAACTTTGAGCATGTATAGTTGAAGTAGTTTCGGGCTCACTGCCAATGTAATAAGAACTATAATAATAGACACTCCTTCGCTACATGCGAACATTTCGCATGCGAAGTTTTATGCAAAATTATATTATTTCTTTCCTTTCGAAAAGCACACACAGACAAATTTAACTAAATGTACTTAAACGTTAATGCTCACATACTTACAACTTCTAAAAAATGAATGGAATGTAAAGTTCCTGAAAGTAAATTATATACACGTCTGCCTTATATATATATATATATATATATATATATAGTACTGTGAAAAAACAGCACCAAATTAATTATTTTACGAAACTTATAAAATAATACTTAATTTGTTGTTGTAATCTAATGACATGTAGAGTTAAATATTTGTTTATAATTCATTAGTAAGATAATTATAGAAATTTCTTAAAATTGCCCTTCAAATAAAGTGAAATCCCCGTTTTTGCGAAGAATATCAACATTTCAGTGCGCAAAATAATAGCACCATTTCATTTTTTAGAGAGTTCTTAGTGAAAGGTTGTTAAATTATTTTTTTCAATTATTATAATCAAAGGTAAGATAATTACATTATTTATTATTAGTAGGTTATTAATTTTAACCTATCAGTTAGTTAAAGTGGGTCGTGCTAAGCATTGTAGCGAAGAGCAACGTTCACTGACAACAAATTTAATATCGGAGGGTGACACCTATACATTTTAAAGAGTAGTAATTGGGTGTTCAAACCAAATTATAATAAATGTTGAAAAGTGTATCGAGAAAGGAGAAACAGGGGAAAAAAGAAATTAATAACAAGGGATGAAAACAATATTGTTAGGGTTTCGAAGAAAAACCCGTTTATCACATCAACAAAAATCAAGAAGAAGGTAAATTTACAAGTAGATACTTTTATTATAAGAAAAAAACGTATCAGAAGGAATTTGATTGACAGAAGTTCTAGAAAAGTATCATTATTGAACAACAAACATTTAGCAAATCGAATAAAATTTGCTAAAGAACCACAGATTGGCTCCATACAAAATGGAAAATATTATTTGAACAGACGAGTATAAAACTTTCTTAATTGGAACTTCTGGATGTAGGACTTTTGTTCGTAGGCTAAAGAATGAAGAGTTCAGACCAAAGTCTACATTAAAGACGACTAAATATGGTGTCGTGAAATTTAATGAGAATGCTTTTCCTATAATGGCATAGATCCATTTTTTTGTATTAATATTAATTGACGATTGCTTTTCAAAGCTTAAAACAAAATTCCATATCTAATTAGTTATTCAAATTCAATGTTTAAACAGTTCAGATTTTCATTTGACTTGACTAATGTAAACGAATAATTTATATTTGTTAATTTGTTAATCTTTGTTAAAAAAAGTAACAAAAAATACATCAAGTTCGCTTTTATGTTTCGGTTACGTTTATTTTTTAAACTCTGTATGTGAGATAAAGATTCAGGTTTAATAATTGTACACTGAATTAAGAATATTTCTTCTTTGTTCTGTATTTAATAAAATCCAGAAATTGGAACGAATATTTCTTCTCAAAGCATATTTAAAAAAAATCGTTGGAATATTTCGACACGTCAAAGTAAACATTTAAAACATAGAATGCTGTACGAAAAATATAGAATCGATTTCCAAAAATAGGACATTTATTTGTTTTGTGTCATAAAATTGAAACGAACGTATGTAGATGCACATTTTTTGACAAAACCATTCCGAAATATCATGCAAATGTGTCATATCAACTCGATTCTATTACATTTTCACACACACACATACACGCACGAATCGAAGATGGAGAACCTCTATAAATCCCGTTACAATATACAATCCTGTGCTGTTCACACATCGAAAAGGAAGATACCTCGCGAGAAACAATATTCATGTCTGTCTAGTCGTGCATTTCCTCACTTCTTTAATATTGTTCGAGACTAGAGCGAAAAAAAACAGGCGGGAACGCGGAGAATGCAGTTCAGGTGTTATCTCAAGCCGATAAGATTTACGTTGCGGCTGACATGTGTTCTCACGGTGGAAGAGACGTTGCGAAGCTTTCACATTTTTCAGTATTTGCCGTACTCGGAGGACTGCCGTTAAACCCCATACAGGTAGAATCGTCCGAACCGCTGCCACCCAGTCAGAAAGAAAATTGTCGACGCGTTGTTTGGTGAGTAAACACTCTCAAGGGGATTCTCTTTATAACGGGACTGATGTATGTACAGACCTACTTATATATCAATACAGTACGGAAAAAACATGCACATTTGCACACACACACACACACGAACATATATATATATATATATATATATATATATATATATATATTAGATTGGTAAGAAAATAATTACGGTTTGTGTTTTCGGAATTATATATATATATATACACATTCAATTCAGAAAAACCAAATCCGCAATTATTTTCCTATGAATCCAATAAACATATATAATTAGATTGGTAGGAAAATAATCGCGGTTTTTGTTTTCTGAATTATATATATATATATATATATATATATATATATATATATATATATATATATATATATATATATATGTATATAGGTAGATTCAATTTAGGCTATCAAATGTAAGTATTAAAAGGGAGCGCAGAGGTTAAGAAAAATCATGGTATTTTTTGTTGAGTATTTTTGTTCAATTCAATATTAAAAATACAATTGAACTAAAATACTAAATGGGAGATAAGATATTTATATGTTTGTGGTTTTTTAAATGGTTTCATGTGGAAGGCCAGGTTGAATCAACCTATAAATGTATATATATATACACGTGTGAAATACATGCAATTTAACAGACCGTAGTGGAAAAACTAACAAGTTGATTTTGCATTCAATCGTGTAGACTTGGCCAACACAATTACCAACTATTGTTCAGTACGGTTGAGATTTCAGTAATTAGTCAATATTTTGTAGACTATACTTGTGACAATAATCGACAGTTAATAATAGTCATCTACATTTATTTGTATATACCTACAATAAGCTCGATTGCGTACACGTCACGTACACACAGACACACACACACACACACACATATATATATATATATATATATATATATATATATATATAAAATAACATTAGGGCAGTGAACACACCCATGCAAATAGTGTAAATGTATCTAAACTAGAAATCTGTATTTGTTCAAAAAAAATTTCTGCAAAATTTAATTATGCACTTCTGCAATCGTGTTATAAATCTTGTAACGCCACTTTCAAAGATGTCCATTTTTAGACAGTCAAGCAGCTGTAATCAAATTTATGTTAATAAACAGATAATCGCATACTCTTTACCTGGGGCAATTATATAAAGTTCAAAACATATGTCTATAGTATGATAAATACTACGTTTAGAAAGACTATAATCATTTAAATAAAGTAATATATATATATATATATATATATATATATATATATATATATATATACATATAATGCAAACGTACATAAGTGAATATATGTGTATGTATATATATGCATACATACATACATATATATATATATATATATATATATATATATATATATATATATATACTGTCAGACAGAAAAATCCGTATACTCACAAGTTATAATAAAAAACGAATTATTTTTACATTTTTATATGTATATGTATATATATATATATATATATACACACATACATATATGTACATATATATATATATATATATTATATTTTTGAAACTTGACACAAATATTCTTTATTATCTATATATATTATTAAAAAAATGATCATAATTAAATTTTTTTTGAGAAAATAATAAAAACTAAATTCAAAGCGGAAAAACATGACAAAAGTCTTTGTGCACTTTACAATAAATATTGCTATGGGTCCCAATTAATAAACTACAAGCGTTATTCAATATTTCGTAGGACCTCATTTTGGTTTAATTACATCCCTCAAGCGTCATTCCATTAAATTTACTAGACATTAGTAACTTCGGGTGTCATTCCATCGGGTCTATTCCATTCTTTCTGGAATCTTGTTTTGAGTTCCGTTTTTCTGCTTATGCAATCTTTCTTTATTCGTATGCATAATTCCATAAAATGTTCGATCATATTTAAGTCCGGTAGCTGTGGAGGTGTATGGAGTTATCTTGGCACATTATACAATAACCATTACCTTAAAATATGCGATTGGTGCTTGGAGTCATTATGTTACTGGAATATAAAAGACCCATTAAGTCCGAATTTATTAGCACTTTGCCTGAAATTCTCCTTGAAAATGTTTAAATATATGAAACGATCCATAGAAATTTCAATAAATTTTAAATTTTCGACTCGAGGTGTCGCCATAAACCCCTACACTAGTACACTTGCGATGTCATGATTCACCACAGGAGTTAGAAATTTAGTATTCATTTATGTATTAGGTTTAAGCCATATTTTTTTCTGCTCCTGCCGAAAAACTTCATATTTGCTTTCGTCTGTAAAAATTACACGATTCCAAAAGTCTTGTGGCGTATTTAGATGCTCCTTGGCAAAAGTTTCATCTGTTCAACCGGTTTTGTGCCGATATTAGCGGTGTCTGTCTCGCTATACGTTCATAATAACCATTCCTCATAAGCACATTTTTCACTGTTCCATTGCTAACTGTTATAGAAAACTCTTTCGAAATTTGACTTGGGTTATCTTCGGAGCACTTAATTTCGGACTACTTTGATTTTTTTTCAAAATCTGTCGTTCCCTATGTGCGCTAACAATTTTTTGAGCGTCCAAGTACGGGGTTTATTTCTTAAGGAACCTTGAATTTTGTAATTTTTTATGACATATACAGATGAATGAGCTCTGTCTATCACTTCCGTTATTGTTTTAACTGATTTTCCTTCTTTATGCGACTTAATTATTGAATTTCTCAATTGATAATTTTCCTTCTAACAGAGCTCATGGTCTCGATTTATTCAAATAATTACTCTAACTGATGCTCATTTAACGATGAAAAGATTTCACCGGACGCACAGTCTCTTTATGACTGAAGCATACGCGACCTTAACAGAAATAAACATGTCAGGACATGCACAACTTATGATGAATTAGTAAATGTAACGAGACTTTTTTGTCATATTGTTCGTCATTGAATTTAGTATTATTATTGTTTTCTTAGAAATAAATTTAAATGTGCTATTTTTTTTAAATAATATATTAGTACAGATCATAAAGAATATTTTTGTCAAATTTTATAAATATATTTTTATATTAGGTGTTGAAATTAATTCGTAGCGTTTTACAAGGGATGGCGTAGGTAGTACATTCTTCCATTGTTCCCTTTAATCAAATATTCCCCGTAAAAAAAACTGTCCTTAGGCGTCAGTTTCAGTATGTGTTATTTGGTTAAAGCGTAAATAACAACACTTTGTGCTTTATCGAACATGTCGAATTTCGTGCCGGATAAATTGTTCTTGCGGGGAGTTTTACTTCATTAATTCAACATGAAAAAAGTGCTGCCGAAAGTCATCGTTATTTTAGTGGAAGTTTATGGTGAGAATGCTCTATCTGCGCAAACGTGTCGAAAGTGGTTTGCACTTTTAAAAGTGGTGATTTCGACTCGGAAGACAAGGAACGACCTGGACAGCCGAAAAAGTTGGACGATGAAGAATTGGAGGCATTGATTAATGAAGACCCATGTTGAACACTTCAAGAATTGTCTGAATCGTTGGGAGTTGACTTATCAACGGTAGGATAACGCCTTAAAGCCATGTGAATGATCCAAAAGCAAGGATATCGGGTCCCATACGAATTGAAACCGAGGGAAGTTGAAAGCCGTTGTTCTACCTGTGAACTGCTGCTTCGACGGGAGGAAAGGAAGAAATTTTAACATCGAATCGTCACCGGCGACGAATAGTGGATCGATTACAATAATCCTAGCGCAGAAAGTCATGGGTTAAGCCCGGCCAACCATCAACAACAGCGACGAAGCCACATATCAATGGATCCAACGGTCATGCTCTGTATTTGGTGGGATCATAAGAGTGTGATCTACTATGAGCTGCTCAAACCGAATGAAACCATCACTGGAGATCGCTACCGACTACAATTGATGAGCTCGAGTCGTGCATTGAAGGGAAAACGGCCGGAATACTTTGAAAGACACGACAAACTGATTTTGCAGCACGACAATGCTCGTCCGCACGTCGCAAAACCTGTCAAAACATACTTGGAAATGCTCAAATGGGAAGTCCTGCCAAACCCGCCGTATTCTCCAGAAAGTACTCCTTCTGATTACCACTTGTTTCGATCGATGAGTCATGGCCTGTCTGGGCAGAAGCTCACTTCTTATGAAGATTGCAAAAAATGGGTCGATTCGTGTATTGCATCTAAAGACAAGGCGTTCTTCCGACCTGGTATTCGTCCCTTGCCCGAAAGACGGGAAAAAGTAGTGGCTAACGATGGACAATACTTTGAGTGATATGTTTTTTTCAATTTCATTTAAAATAAACGATTTTTTTCATGAAGAAAACGCTACGAATTAATTCCAACACCTAATAAATATATTTATATAAATGCGAAAAAATAATCCAAATGTTTCATTGTAAGTTGTGAGTGTACGGACACATTTTTTTTCTGACTGTATATCTAAAATGTGAAGACAATGTACGGTTGAAAACAATAGATTTTGTCATAACATTATAAACAAATACAACGATGGAACTGTTCGAAAAAAAATATACTTCATTTAATAAAGATAACAAAAATGATCTGGAACCTAAACGAGAACTTTTTTGAAATCAAGTGCAACATGAGCTCATTCATTTGAATATGAATTGTTAATTGTTTTCAATAATGTATTAGTATAGGGGGGAAATGAACGAAGAACAGAAAAAAATCAATTCACATTATGCTCAGAAACTGTAAGAATTATGTTTTGTTCAAGTAATGCTGTTCTAAATCTATTTGATGCAATATTTATATTGCCTACAACGGTTTTAATATTTTTATTTCAAAAAAACTATTTAGAAAAATCAATGAATTCAGAAATAAAACAAATGATTTTCCTTACTTAAAACTAACTTTTCTCTTGTTTTTTTTTCATTTGTCTAGTAAATGAGATATATTTAACTTGAAATATTAAATAAATGTGTGTGTATGCGCGTTTTAGTGTATGTTTGAATGTATGTACATGTATATATGTATATATATATATATATATATATATATATATATATATCTATATATATATATATATAGATATAGATAGAATGATTATATTTGAGAGGGGAGGAAGCTATCTTGCCTCCCGGCACTTACACTCGAAGTCCATTATGCCTTCCCTCGGCTGATCAAAACTACTCGGGAAGTCTCGCTTCCTTCCAGAAGCCTATCAGCCTGCCCCAGTATATATATATATATATATATATATATATATATATATATATATATATATATATATACATTCGTGAACATAAAGTGTAGAAAAACGCATACGCTGTTAATGAATATTAAATTTTAAATCAGTGCTACATTAATTAGATTTAGTTTCCGTCCGATCGCGGTGTTGGTGTTGTACCTAGTTAAGCGTTTATCGAACATGTTTATTATGTCAGTAAGGCAAACATAATTTTGTACAACCCGCTTTAATATGCTGCATCGAGCTGCAGGCAGGTTGATAGGCGTTATCATTTTGCCGCACGTTTATCGGACCAACTGATGTGTTGTTAATTCAAGCTGCTAAATATACGACAAGGGATGAAAATAATGTTACCCCCTAATAGCTTTAACTAACGTGTGTTTTGAAAAAATCAACATCCGTAACGTGTTTACTAGCATGCTTTATCTGTACTTCTTGTGTGACAATACGATCTGAACGAAAAGGTTATTCTTCTGGAACACAAACAATAAAAAGATATGATGATTTTTATCCGTCGGTCAGATGATATTCACTAATATGGGAGAGTGTTCATGCGGTACACACGCACGTAAAACTGTGAAGTTTTCAAATATAGACAGATATGTAAGCGTACGCTCTACACACACATACACACACACACACATATATATATATATATATATATATATATATGTGTGTGTGTACATATAGTCACAAAAGTATCCGATCACTCTTAGACTCAGTAAGTTTTATGTAATAAATTAAGTTTATGCTAGAGAAGAAATTGTTTCAAAATATGTTTGATATCGCTTATTACTGTACTTCAAAATATAATATTTACAAATAATAATATATTTACAATATGTTGAAAAAAGGTGTGTTTTAAATTTAACATGTTAACAATTATATTATATGTTAACAATTTAACATATTAATACACACAACAGTATCCGGCCATGTACAATAATTAAAACTCATGAATATAAAAATCGACAAATCGCCGAACATTTTCGATTGCAACACTAACGTGAAACGTCATCATTGTCTTGAAATTCCTCGGTAGTATCGGTTGTGCTTCTTTGCCATCTTACAGTATTTTAATGTTCGAATAATGTTGAAAAAACGTGAAACAAATATATCAGAGAGAAAACTCTAAATTTCTCTAAATGAAAAAGGATATTCACAACGCAAACTTGCACAAGAGACTGGTATTCCACAAAGTATAGTCCACGATATTATCAAAAAATTCAAAACTGATAGTATATTAGTGAATAAAGAACGATCAGGAAGACCCAAATATCAACTGAACGGGAGAAAAAACAAATTTTAAGGATTTTATGAATTAATCCAAGTACAAGTGCTATAGAATTATGCAGAGATATGCAGAAAGGTACAGGAGATAATTTGAGTTCTGAAACAGTTCCTAGAATCATCAGAAAAAATTGCTATCATGGACGAGATTCACGAAAGAAGCCATGGATAAGTAAACAGAATAGAGAAAAAGGCTTGAATTCGTCAAAAAAACGTATGAACCAATCAAAAGACTTTTGGGATATTGTTATTATTAGTGATGAGAGTACATTTGAAATATTCAGTTCATCGAAAAGAAAAATGGTATGGAGAAAACCTGGAACTGAATTCAGTGAAGAAAATCTCTAACCAACCGTAAAACATGGAGGTGGTTCCATAATGGTGTGAGATTGCATGACAGCAGCTGGGATTGGAAATCTTTATTTTATTGAAGGCAAAATGGATCAACCAGCTTATATTGATGTTTTGAAGTATAATTTAAATACCAGTGTAGAGAAGTTAAGATTCGAAAATAAATTTATATTTCAATAGGTAACGATCTAAAGCACTGTGCCAGAAAATCGAAAGAATGGATTTTATTCAATATACCGAAATAACTTGGAAAACCTCCTCAATCACCGTTCATGAATTCCATAGAATATTTATGGGGAGTTTTGAAGAAATCTTTGACTAATCATTCCGTAACCAGTAAACAAACATCGAAAACGTTTCAACAAGAATGGAACGAAATCAACCTAGCTATCATGAAAAAATTAGTATATTCTATGCTAAAACGATTAAAATCAGTTCTGAAATCTAAAAGATATCCTACCAAGTACTAGTTTTTATCATTCAACTCTTTTTCAAAGAATATTGTGAGTGGTCGGATACTTTTGGGTGTATAAATGTAGTATGTTGAATTGAAAACACCTTTTTTCCACATATTGTCTATATATTATTATTTGTAAATATTATATTTTGAAGTACAGTAATAAACAGTATCAAACATATTTTTAAACAATTTATTCTCGACTGTAAATTTAATTTATTACACATAAAACGTACTAAGTATAAGATGTGACCGGATACTTCTGTGACTGACTGTATGTGCTCCAATAACATCTTACCATGTCATTTTATGTAAAACATTACACTGAAACATTTAAAAACATTCAATTTTGAAAGAATTCTTTTTAGTTTGTTAATTTTTTATTATTTATTAAAGGTCTTCAATCAATGTATAAAATAATTATTTTTATTATATTGAAGATCATTACATAAAGTTTATTTTTAATACACAATAGGGGGTTAATTTCTTCACCATATAATTCTTCTGATTCCTTGTGAAAACAGTAGTTTCTCTTATTACATTATTTCTTTTTTGAAATTTCTACTAATAAATTGAGTTATTTCTGTAAAGAGATTCATGAAATTCAGTAAATTGTTATTATTATTCGGTTTCTTAAAAAAAATATAAAAAAAATCTGAAGATTTCAAATCTTATTTTTTTTGAGTTAATGTCATCAATAAAACTTAAAAACGTTGACACTAGAATACAGAAATATGAAGTGAGTTTTGTATTATATTATGTTCAAATTGATTAATATTTGATTCAATTTTTAAACTAACATTACTTTATATTTCATCAAATGTAATATATTTCGTTTCACAGGTAATAAATATATAATTTCTATATAATTAATTTCTTCTCTATTGTACACTTGATTTATTCGTATTACATAAATCATGAGTATGAGAAGTAGCCGAATACTTTTGAATAGAAAATGCGTTAAAGGCATGGATAAGTGACTTCAATGAAAAAAAATAGCTGTAACTACATTTGTTATCTAGAAAAAAGCAATGAGTTTACTTAACGACTTTAAGGAAATGGCTGATGAAAACAATAAGAACTTCAGTTTCAGAGCTAGTTTCGAGTGGGTGGAAAGATTTAAAAAGAGAGCACAATTTCACAATGTAAAAGCACATAAAAATAAATGTTAAAAATACATAGCTGAAGAAGAGAGTTCTTTTTCTTAACTACATATTTCGATTTTATAACTTTATTTCTGTACTATTCGATTTACTGTTTTTTGTTTTGCGTCATCATTTTTTTGAACGCTTCTCGAGACATAATATTAGGTTGTAACATAGAAAGTTGCCGAATTTCAGTCAGTCAGAGGTCGACTGACATTGAGAAAGATTCGTCTGTTTGGAATTGACTAATGTACTGTACCCTTCAAGTATTTTTAAATACGGAGTTATTGTTATTGTTGTTATTTTTATTTTTTTATACTCTCTAACAAGATGGTGTCCACAAAAGATGTGTCTACTTTTTTATATGAGTTCAAGTTGGAACACAACGCAGCGGTAGTAGGTAGAAATATCAATGAAGCTTTCGGAGAGAGGTATGCTAGCCACACAACAATTCAATTATGGTTCAAAAAATTTTGTTCCGGTAATATGAATCTCGACAATGAGCCTCGAGGAAGGCCTAAAACCATTGTGCACGAAGAACATTTGAGAGCTATGGTGGAAGCTAATCCACATACAACAGTTCGAGCTCTCGCATGTGATTTAAGTGTTAGTGTTACGACTGTTTCTCGCAACCTCGCTGTAATTGGAAAAGTGAAAAAGCTGGATAAATGGGTGCCGCACGAATTGATAGATGGTCAGAAACTGAGACGCTTATAGGTGTATTCTTCATTGATGATTCCAAATGATAGATCATCATTTTTAAATCGAATCATTAATTGTAATGAAAAGTGGATTCTGTATGATAACAGAAAAAGATCTGGATAATGGTTAAATGCAAATGAAGTACCAGGACACGCACCCAAGCCGTCACTACACCACAAAAACTTATGGTTACTGTGTGATGCACAAATAAAGGAATAATCTATAATTCTTTTTTAAAACCAGGCGAACCAATCACGGCTGATTCATATTGTCGTGAAATCGACAATATGAATGAAAAATTAAAAACAAAATAGCCAATGCTAATCAATTGATATGGGCCAATACTATTGTAAGACAATGCTCGACCACACACATCTCGAATCACAATTTCGAAATTAAATTCAATAAATTATGAAATTTTACTAAATCTAAACTTCAGCAAATCTAACTTCACTAAATCTTTCACCAACAGACTATCTTCTTTTTTGCCACTCGGAATATTATTAAAGAAATAAAAAATTCCGAAACCAAACAGAAGTGATTCGAGATTTCGACGACTTTATAAGCTCTAAAAATTTCGATTTTTATAAAAATAGGATAATGAATCCAATTTCTCGTTGGCGAAAGACCATTGAAGCTCATGGACCTTATTTTGATTAAATACATTTTGTTTGTTAAAAACAGTGTTTTAATTCTCGCCTACAAATTCCGTAATTGGATATGTTACATCCTAATAAATGGAGTGAATACTGAATTTTGAAAATTTGTATATTTTTTACGAATGATTTTAGAGTTTTAATAATATGTTTTCATTACAAAAACATATAAAAATATTCAGAAAAATTTGTAAGGCAAAAGGTACATTCAATAACGAAAATTGTTAAAGAAGTTATACTTACATACATATTTTAATTACATGTTACATGTTTAATTACTGAATAATAGACAAAAAAAAAACATAAATCATCAAATTAGATTCAAAATTTTAAAGAATACTTTACAGCCATGAATACGATTTTTAAAATAATAAACGGAATGATCGAAACAAATCTACAGTTTTTTTAATAAAACTAAACATTAAATTTAATAAAAACATTCAAGTTTAACATTACAAATATTCGTGAACATACAATTCGGTTAACCAAATTAGTCAAGACCACAACTATGTCAGTTTGACCATTTATATTACGGGCACTGATTGAAAGTAAATATTTGTGGACAACAAAACACAATGTATATAACACATAATGGTTTAAGCTGTTTAAGAGTTTCGATACGAACAAAAAGGTATGCTAAAACAATATTATTATGAAATACTTTGCTAATGTTTCGCAAAGTATCTGAATGACTGATGTATAGTTTTATCAATAAATTACTCCATATATCATAAAAATATTGCTTTACACGTCCATTTATTAATTAATGTGTATTTTGATACATTAAAGCGCATTTTGATGAAAATGTCATCAGAGCTGTAGTATATAGAATTTATTTTCATTACGTAGACTTAACAGTTAATTTACTAGTTATTAAGTGCAAATAACGGATTTTCCAATAGGGACGCAATTTTTTAACAGTTATATTTCACAGATGCGACATTGAAAGCTGTATTTTTTTGAAATTTTGTCAAGTTTTGATACTGCCAATATTAGTTATGGCTTCGTATACAACAAAATAATTGAATGAAATAATACAATTGCAATACGAAAACGGACGTTCTATAAAAAATACATTTCTTAAATTATGCCATATTTATTCTCGACATACTCGTCCATCTGAATCAACCATTCTTCGATTAGTCAGTAGATTTGAGGAGACTGGATCGGTTAAAAATTAAGAAACACTAATACGTGTTCGTGGTGCTTATTCTGAAGAAAACATTGATTTAAAGTGTATCGAAAGTGCCAGGAATGTCAATTCTACGACGTTCACGGTAATTGGTCCTTTCACAGACGACCACATGGCGTATTTTGAATAAGAATTTATTGATAAAGGCTTATATGGTTCAATTAACACAACAATTGAAGCTAGCAGATCATTCACTACTTTAAAGGTTTGTTAATTGTATACTGGAACATTTATTTTTTAAAAAAAAGTCATTTTTAGCTATAAAGATCATTTCGAATTCTCTGGCTACGTTAACAACCAAAACTGCCGAGTCTAAAGTGAAGAAAATCCGAGAGTAATCGTCGAGAAGCCAATTCCACAGAAAGAGTGACCGTCTAGTCCGGTGGAGTCAATGATCTGTACTTTGTTGAGAATCAGACTGACGAAGCGATTACTATGAATGGAGAAAGATATAGACACATGGTAAACAATTTTTTTTAGGCCAGAATTGGGTGATATTGATTTGGAAGATATGTGGTTCTAGCAGGACGTTCTAACAAGTCACACAACTGGCTAAACAATTGATTTATTGTGGACAAAGTTTCCTGGTCGCATTATTTCCAAAAATAGATACATTAATTGGTCACCAAGAACCTATGATTTAACACCGTTGGATGACTTTATTTGGGGTCACGTTAAAGGACAGATGTTCGTCAATAATCCTTGTCGACCCACCAATCGTATGGTGTGAAAACAGTTATACCCGTGGCGTACACTGCAGTTCATTATATGACTTCTATCAATAGAAAAGGTTCCTGACTTTGCGTGAGTGGCGATGGAGACTAGACTGATCGTGGCTGTGAGGACTAAGGGAGAATTTTTTAGTGAGCACAACAGCGAAACGTTATAAGTCTCCACCGATTAGTGAGATTCTGGTACCGTCAAAGAACCAAAGAACTGTGAGAAACGTTCGCCATACAGAACGAATCGCAAAAGAGGAGAGAGAGCACTAAACTTGGAGGCTGGAGGGACTAAAGAGAATATCCCACGGGACACTGTACCGTCACCTACAAGCCGTGAAAGTTCAGGTTCCGTCACAGACACGAAGATCTGTGAGGAATGTCGGTGTTACAAACTTGAACTACCAGAGATAGAGAGAGATCACTCAGTGACTGGGGGGATGTTGGCCTCCATGTGACCACAGCAGGGAGGCACTGTATCGACTGCACCGAATGTTGGGAACCTGGTACCGTCACAGAATCGAAGAATCGTGAGGAGCGTTCACCATACAGGGCGAACCACCAGGCTTAATGAAAACAACGGTGATAATAAAAATCGTATCTATCGTAAATATCTCGAGACAATAATCTGTGTGCGAATCAGAAGTCGACTGCTGCAAACTAAAAAAAGTAAAGGTAAAAGAAAAAGACAAGTTTATTGATCGGCAATTGGTTACAATCACATTACATATGATCTGTGTGCTGTAGCGTGTAGTATAGGCATGGGCAACCTTTCCTAGTTCGGGGGCCAAATTATCATTCTGTCTCCGAGTCAAAGGCCAGACCAAATTATTAAATGAAATAAATTAATATTAAACGAATTAAAATAAGTTGCTACTTCATATTTCATTTATTTATTATATAGTAGGGCGATCTTTTTAATTATATTTCTTTATTTTTTTGTAATACCCATGTTCTGTTGATACGAATCGCTGCTGTAAGGATTGACTTTGATGTTCAACTAATTAAAAATCCTTTTATTCCTTCATAAAATAGTAATTTTCATGAAAAATATTAGTGCTCTATTGTGTTTACTGCACCGGCACGGAGAATTTTAAAACAGTCCTGGGATGGAAGATTTAATCATAATATTTAACTTTAGGGTAGTACAGGCATGTGCAACCTTTCCTAGTTCGGGGGCCAAATTATCATTCTGTTTCCGAGTCAAGGGCCGGATCAGATTATTAAATAAAATAAATTAATATTAAACGAATTAAAATCAGTTGCTACTTCATATTTCATTTATTTATAATATAAATCTTTGGTATAAAGCTCTACATAAATTTATAATATAATGAACGACATAACAATTTAATGTGAAGATTTGCCTTGTACTTGAACTACTAGACTATCAATATTGACGTTAATATTACTTAAGGATAATCGCATAGCATTTTCAAGATTTTCATCCGTTATTCTTCTCCCAATTTTTGATTTATTGTATTTCATCCTCGAAAAGAACTGTTCACACATATACGTGCTGCAGAAAAGACAAATGATTTTTCTTGCAAAGGCGCATGAATTGGTGTATTTTTCTTCCGTCAAATAAAATTTATAAAAATCCGTCAAAGCAATGTTGTTAAATTATGATTTTAGCACCAAATTCAAAAGAAGCTCAATTCAAGCCTAAAGCTCAATAAGTTCCACCTGTAAATTTTCTGGCACATTATTTGCATCAACATCCATCGAACAAGAAAATATAGAGAATGTGGAGTCTTCGTTTTTGAAGTCGGTAAATCTTGTATCAAATTGCCCTATTAGTGCCTTCCATTCCTCTACATAACAATCATAATGGTTATTTTTATGAGTTGCTAGATTAGTAAAGTGATAACAATTTTTATCTCTTATCTGACTTTATTAGTTCAACAATTTTAGTTTATTACAAAAAGCCTTGACAAATCCATGCGGTTTATGAAACAATTGTCCTCGTTTTTGCAAATAAATATTAAGTTCGTTAAGGTATCCGCTGACATCTACAAGGAATGCTAAATCACATACCCACTCATCATCTTTCATTTTGTTAGTTGTGTTTCCTTTTATGTCCATAAAATCTGCAATGTCTTGTCTCGGATCATAAAATCGTTTTAACATTTTACCTTTACTCAACCACCGCACTTCACAATAATAAGACACTACTTCATAATCTAAAAATAGATCAGCCAAATACTCCTAAATTGGCGGTGATTCAGGTTAAGGTTAATGTGATTAAGTTTACTGTTAATGTAAGTTAGTAATACACACCATGTTTTCTTCCACCGTGAATCAGACAAACTTCGCTGAAACTAAATTAGGACCGGATCAAAAGAGATAAAGGGCCACATCCAGTCCGGGGTCCGGGGGTTGCTGGTGCGTGGTGTAGTGTGTTCGATGTTTAGCTTCAGTGTTGACTCGATGTAGTCCGTAGTGTGTGTCTTTTGTGTTCACGAGTTGTGTTTCTTATTTTTGTATAGTTTCATGTGCGAAAATTTTTAAAACCGGGCATGAACATATTATTACCTCAGGCTGTCTTTTTTTGACAGTTTTGGTTTTTGTCTGATATTGTTTCTATCCTCAGTAGTCTTTCAGTAATTCGTTGTGCCTTGGGATGAGGTTCCCTATGACCTAGACTTTTTTCTGATTGTGTAAGCATCTTGCTGTATCTCTGTCATATATGGACTTTTACTGCTAGGAAACTTTTCAGAAAACCTTGTTGACCTTGTTTGTCTCAGGCTGTCAGTTTATTACCTATTTTAGTTTTTACCTGATATTGTTTGTATCTCCAGTAGTCTTTCTGTAAATTGTCATGTCTTGAGATGAGTTCCCTGTGACCTAGACTTTTTTTCTGTTAGTGTAAGCATCTTGCTGTATTTCTTTCATAGCTTGATTTTGACTGCTGGTAAAATTTTCAAAAAATCTACTTGACCTTGTTTTGATTAAATATCACCCTCTCTACCCGTTATATATATATATATATATATATATATATAGCCTTAGGGAGTACTAGGTTTTTTTGAAATTTTTCCTAGCCACTGAAATGATGTAACTAAAGAATTGAAGTCAATAAATAAATAAATGTCGGATGTAGGTATTCAGGGCGTGAAACCTTCAGAAACTGCCGATACAGAAGAGCTGTTATTAAGCATGAACTTAAGAACAGAAAATGAAATAATTAAACTAACCTAAAAAATAGTAGCCACAGGCTGCCATTTTCCATGCTTGTATCCTCTCGAAGAGGAGTAGGGCCTTAGTGAAGCAGGTAAATGAGCGCTATCCAAGACCCGCTTGCACGGTCTCGAGATGTGCGTGCGGCATTTATTGATATTGTTATTTACATATTGTTTATATGTATAAAATAATTAACAATCGGTAGTAATAATTAGTGTCAATAATCACTAATAACTAATAATACAGCAATTAACAATTCACATAGCACAGCGTGCTAATTTCTATTCATTAGTGGTGTATCGAGGTTCATACAAGCACCACAATCGTAAAACAATTTCCGATCTAAAAGATGAAATTTGAAGAGTAATTAGTGAGATAGAACCCTAGTTGTTTAGGGTTACTAATGAACATTTCTTATAAGAAATCATGCGGCAGTCACACACAGACTATTATTTATCATTTATGAACGGTACACATCCCACTATTATCTATAAAAAAGAAACTTGAAATCTCAACGCAAATTCTGTGTTCTATTTCACCGTTCTATTTTTCAATGTCAATATTTTTGTTTTTCGAATTAAAAAAATCGCGTCCTTATTGGAAAACCCTGTATACTCGAATTTTTCGAATTTCAGATTCTTTCCTCGAGAACTGTACGCGAGTTGAGTAATTGCAGACACAAATATATGTTTTCACTACTTGTTAATATTTTTTTTAAACCATTTCCTTCTATTCCCAACAATCACGTCTGTTTGTATATACGATAATGTTTAAGCATTTCCATAAAATAAATGAATATGAGATAGCAATTCGCACGATGACCGCCGACGTCGAGAAATGCATACTTGAGCGAGATAAGAACGTCCGGAATTCTCACATCCGAGCACATATAATAGCTCGGTATGTCGTGTCGCCAGTCAAAGGTCATCAGGTCAACAATTTGCGGTGTAATATTATTGAAATACGCGACAGATTGTCGGCGTGGCAGTCGATATTATTGTCATATGTCTACGATACGTATGCGGCCTGGTTTACATTAGGATAGTATACGGTAGATTTTTCTCAGATCCAATTTTTCTCTAGACCTTCTACTCTACCAGCACTTACAGTTTAGTCCGTTTACACAAAGCTAATGGTTTGGTAAAGAAGAGTTTTGTTTCAAGTTTAAAACATCCAATCACCAACCACCGCAAATAAAAACAAAACTTGTAAATATACAAGGGGCCCCACCATATTCGGGCCCGACTACTCTACTCTACTGCAATAAACCCGTTTATATCGATAAAGTTCTGGTAGAATTCCAGTAAATTTGTGGTGGGAGAATAGCGTAGTAGAGTGTACTATTCTACATGTACTATTAACTCTACTCGTTACTATCTTTAGGTCTGATTTATATTAGAATAGTAAGCAGTAGAATACGGTGGTAAAGTGCGTACTATCCCGGTACTAGCATAATGTAAACACTTTGGGATAGTGAAAGTGGAGTATTAAAGCTAGCAGCGAGCAGAGTAGAGTGGATAGGACATATGGAACAGTTAACTCTATTATCCTCTTCTTCAACCACAGTAAAGGTCTAGAGAAAAAGCAGGCTAGTATTACCCTACCATTTACTATCCTATTATAAATCATCCCTTAGGGTTGGTTTACATTAAGATAGTAAGCCTGAGGGTATACTAGCCTCCTTTTTCTATAGTCCTGTACTGTACCAGTACCTACAGGTTGGTCCGTTTACACAAAGCTAGTGGTTTGGTAGAAAAGAGTTTAGATTCAAGTTCAAAACAACCAATCACCAACCTACGTTAATAAAAACAAAACTTATAAATACACATTTTGCGCCCGACTACTCGACTCTACTGCAATAACTGCAGTAAATTTGTGGTGGGAGAAGAGGCCTAATAGAGTATACTAATCCACGTGTGCTATCTACTCTACTCGCTACTAGCTTTAGTACTCTACTTTCACTATTCCAAAGTGTTTACAATATGCTAGTAACAGGATAGTACGCACTCCAACATCGTACAATACCGCTTATTATCCTAATGTAAATCAGGTATTAGGGCTGGTTTACATTACGATAGTAAGCGGTAGAGTAAATTAACCTACTTTTTCACTAAACGTATACTCTACCAGCATCTACAGTTTGGTCCGTTTATACAAAGCTAGTGGTTTGGCAGAGAAGAGCTTGAAAAACTTGAAACGAAGCAGTTTCAAGTTTAAAACAACCAATCACCAACCTCTGGAAATAAAAACAAAACTTGTAAATATACATTTCACGCCCGACTACTCTACTCTACTGTAACAAACCTGTTTAGATTAATAGACTGCCAGTAGAGCGCCAGTAAATTCTGGTGAGACAAAAGGTTAGTAAAGTGTACTATTCCACATGTGCTATCCACTGTACTCTACTCATTACTAGCTTTAGTACTCTACTTTCACTATCACAAAGTGTTTACATTAGGACAGGAGCGGTACAGTATACGAGCTTACTTTTTCACTAGATGTCTACTCTACCAGAAATTACAGTTTGGTCCTTTTACACAAAGCTAGTGGTTTGGTAGAGTTTAGTTTCAAGTTTTTTACAATGAACATCGCACGTCGTCGTGCTATTGTATGAAAATGATTAATAACAATTGCAAGCGCTTTGTTATATGAAGTTAGAGAAGTTTTAGAGGAAAACACTAGTAGAAAAAAAGGGTAAAATACTGGATTAAAAGAAGAGATGCGCAGTGAGCGATTGCTAATTTTCTAAGAGAAATAGCTACAGAAGATCCAGAAGAATACCGAATGTGTTTAAGAATGGCACCTGAGAATTTAGAAACACTTTTCAAATTAATTATGCCGTGTATCAAAAAGATGGACTCATTATTGAAAGATGCTACACTTTATATTTACATATACTTATATATATATATATATATATATATATATATATTGTAGATTCTGTTTTAGAACATCTTTCAACGTTGTCCGACGCCAAGTTTCCACTGTCTCCTATCGTTACATTCGTTCTCTCTCAGCTCTCTTGCGCTCATCGACCTCTTAACTCCCTCTATTTAGCTCTTCTTGGGTCTTATTCTTTTTTGTTTTCTCTTAGTACCCAACTCATCGCTTTCCTTGGCAATCTCTCCCCTTCTATTCGGTGCACGTGTTCATATCATATCAATTGCTTCCTCTCGATATCCTCCATCACTGTTCCTTCCATGCCCATTTGCTATTTCATCACTCCGTTCGTAATTCTGTCCAAGCGAAATATTCGTGTCGATTTTCGTAATGCATCCATTTCTGTAGCTTCGACTCTTCTTCTCATGTTTTCGGTTAATCTCCAAGTTTCAGATCCATATAGTAAGCTGGTTTTGATCATTGTATCGTATATTAGTAATTTTCGTTTTCTCCCTATTTGTTTCATACAAAGAATACCATTTAAGCATCTGATGCTTCTCCTTGATTTTTTAATTCTAGATGCAATTTCTGTATCATCGGTTCCCTTATTGTTGAGTATCACACCCAAATATTTATGCTCGTCGCAACTTTCGATTCTGACGCCATTTTCTTATTTGATATCGGCTGCGTCCTCTCCTACACACAGATATTTTGTCTTTCCATTGTTCAGTGTTAGTTCCCATTGCTCGTATTCCTCTGTTACCTTGCTTGTCATATACTCCAAGTCTTCGTTGTCATTGCCGCACAGTACTGATCGTTTGGAAACTATATATATATATATATATATATATATATATATATATATATATATATATATATATATATATATATATACTTTTTTATATGTAATTTATATTTACTTTCATACGAGGTCAGACAATTAAGTAATGCGACCGATTTTTTTTCTCGGCCTGTGGTAACACTGCGAACCTGTAACTCCGCCACCGTAATAGCAGATCCCTACTCTCTCGATTGAGACCTTGACCACCCTCGTACGATCATTTCTTCGCCAGCTGTTTAGTGTTTTGTAACAACGCGCGAGTAGTGCATGTCACGAAAATGTAACAGAGAAGATTGTCTCGAGCAGGTTGAAAATGATCCTACTTTTCTCGATCGAGTTATTACTGGTGATGAAAGTTGGTTCTTTCAATATGACCCCGAAACTAAACGACAAAGCCAACAGTGGCTGTCCCCTGGAGCACCAAGGCCAAAGAAGGCGAGAATGAGCAAGTCCAAAGTGAAAACCATGTTGATTTGCTTCTTCGACAGCAAAGGGGTGGTTCACAAAAAGTTCGTACCACCTGGACAAACCGTAAATCAAGTATTCTACCGCAATGTGCTCGAAAAATTACGAAAAAGGGTGCTCAGAGTGCGTCCAGAGATCGCGAAGACTTGGGTTCTGCATCACGACAATGCTCCCTGTCACAGTGCGTTCAGTGTCTCTCAGTTTTTGGCGTCTAAAGGCATCGCAACGTTACCACAACCGCCCTATTCACCGGACATGTCACCCTGCGACTTTTTCCT
>CM068313.1:59978876-60053876 GCA_034766995.1 Acanthacorydalis orientalis
TTTAAAAGGAAATTTAGTGTTCTTACGGAATTCAGTACGATGGAAGTTAAAATATAAAATTATGTAACAGTAATTGTGAAAAAATAAAAAAAAATCTTTAAATAAAATTATTTTGCGGTATGATATTCCTTGAAGCATTGAGGCATACACAAAGCAACATTACAGTCAGGACACCAAAATCTTGATTCTTTTCTCAAACATTTTGAATAGTATAATTTGCATCTTCTGGTGACGTTTGCACTTAAATAATTATAGTGAGAATATAATCGGTAAAATATCTTTCAATGAATGTCGATGGTTTTGGCGTCAAAGAAGGACGTCCTGTGGTTGCTGTTGTTGCCTGGGGACCATAACATAATTTTCGACACCTTTTTCAACTATATTGATAAGAAAATGTAGCTTATCAGGGTGATCGCCATCCTTCTCGTATAACAGATATTCATTCAAACACACCATATCCAGTGAATGTAAAAAAATCTTATAATAATATTTTTTTACTAGTTTTCTTCTTCAAGATAACTTTTAGCCATATTTTGAAAAAAAAAGCAATTACTAAATTAAACATCAGACAAATTACTAAAATGTAAAGTACTCAAATGAACACGACAGAATGTGAAACATCTTATTATTAATATAAGAATGTCATAAAACCTAATGCGCTGTACACATAACTTTTAAAATTTTCATGACGAAAAATGTCGTCATACCCATTATAGAAAACCTCGAAAATGCTATGCGATTATTAGTAATATTAACATTAATATTGATAGTCTCGTAGTTCAAGTACAAGTCAAATCTTCACATTAAATTGTTATGCCGTTCATTACATTATAAAATTTATGTAGAGCTTTATACCAAAGCATTATATTGTAAATAAATGAAATATGAAGTAGCAACTTATTTTAATTCATTTAATATTAATTTATTTCATTTAACAATTTGGTCCGGCCCTTGACAAAGGTGGTTGGCGTTATTTTACATGTGATTATTTTTATAATACAATTTTACAATTTAAATTGTAAATAATGGTTAGTTTGTATAATAATGGTTTGTTAATAATGGTTAATTGTAATAATGGTTAAAATAGCTGTACTTAGGTGTCAGTTTCAGTATGTGTCATTTGATTGAAGCGTAAATTACAACACTTTGTACTTTATCGAATATGTAGAATTTCGTGTCGGATAAATTGTTTTTGCGGGGAGTTTTACTTCATTACTTTAACATGAAAAAAAGTGCTGTCGAAAGTCATCGTTATCTTAGTGAAAGTTTATGGTGACCATACTCTAGCTGAACAAACGTGTCGGAAGTGGTTTGCATGTTTTAAAAGTAGTGATTTCGACGTGGAAGACAAGGAACGACCTGGACAGCCGAAAAAGTTCGACGATGAAGAATCGGAGGCATTGCTTAATGAAGACCCATGTCAAACACTTCAAGAATTGTCTGAATCGTTGGGAGTTGACTTGTCAACGGTAGGAAAACGCCTTAAAGCCATGGGAATGATTCGAAAGCAAGTAAATTGGGTCCTATATGAATTGAAACTGAGAGACGTTGAAAGGCGCTTTTCTACCTGTGAACTGCTGCCTCAACGGGAGAAAAGGAAGATTTTTGCATCGAATTGTCACGGGCTATGAAAAGTAAATCAATTACGACAATCTCAAGCGCAAAAAGTCATGGGTTAAGCCCGGTCAACCATCAACAACAGCAACGAAGATCCATGGATCCATCGACCAATATCCATGGATCCAAGGCTCATGCTCTGTATTTGGTGGGATCATAAGGGTGTGATCTACTATAAGCTGCTCAAACCGAATGAAACCATCACTAGTAATCGCTACCGACTACAGTTGATGCGCTCGAGCCGTGCATTGTAGGAAAAACGGCCGGAATACTTTGTAAGACACGACAAAGTGATTTTCCAGCACGACAATATTCGTCCGCACGTCGCAAAACCGGTCAAAACATACTTGGAAACGCTCAAATGAGAAGTTCTGCCCCACCCGCCGTATTCTACAGATATTGCTCCTTCTGATTACTGCTTGTTTCGATCAATGATTCATGGCCTGCCTGGGCAGAAGCTCACTTCTTATGAAGATGGGCAAAAAATGGGTCGATTCGTGGATTGCATCTAAAGACGAGGAGTTCTTCCGAAATTGTATTCGTCCCCTGCCCGAAAGATGGGAAAAAGTAGTGGCTAACGATGGACAATACTTTGAGTAATATGGTTTTTTAATTTCATTTAAAATAAACGATATTTTTTCATGAAGAAAACGCTTCGAATTCCAAGACCCAATACATATATATATATATATATATATACACATACATATTCATATATACATACATATACATATGTATACATTCATATACATATATACATATGTATACATACATATACATATACATATATATATATATATATATATATATATATATATATATGTTAAATGACATGGAAGTTTTTTATTTCATTTAAACGAATATTATTTGCCAGTGGACGGTCTAGAAACGATATAAAAATCCCCATTATCGGCATCAAACCAGAAATTACAGTTCATTCCGACATAAAAGAAATATTACAGTAAGAACTTAAAAATTTAGTTCATTTTTATAGAGTAACTTATCTATAACGTCAGTATTGCATTCAAGAAACAGCTCGAACCCATTTATTTCCTTCCCAGAACAATTTATTTCGAAAATTGCTAATACTGTTTTCCTTTGAATACGTTCTTGTGTATACCCCTACCTAAACACATTATAATAAATATTACAATAGCATCACAAAACATATAACTACGATAATAATTCAAAAAATGTACTCTGGCAGCTTCATATTTTCACAAGACTTGCGGATATGTAGACTAAAGCACAGAGATAATACAGAATAAAGTATTTTTTTAAAAAATATATGGATATGTGAAACAGGGGAAAGTAGTTGCGTTTATATATATATATATATATATATATATATATATGTGTGTGTGTGTGTGTGTGTGTACGTACAACACAGTGTAGACGTTTGAAAAGTTTGTTATGATTTCAGACAAATATTGTTATACAATCTTAGAAGGGGAGGATACGATCTCGCAAATTGAGTTTGAGACTAAACATCGTGTAGTGGTAGGGTACCCCAAATATATTAATATAGTAACGTACTAGCTCACACTATCGAGTCATTTTCAAGGAAAAGGCTTCTAAATTTCCGTACTGGCTTATAAGAGAAAGATTTTTACCTCCTGTCAACTAGCTTGAGAATTAGTTGTTAGCAAGCTGGCTTCAAGTGTTTGACATATTAAGTTCGAGTCCAGCTTGATCGATGCTGTTTTTTTCCTTCACCTTAATAATTATTTAATGCATTTTACTAAAAAAATATTTAAATAAAGATGAAATAACATTCTTCTGCCATTTTCTTTCGAAAAATGCACTTTTTCGAATTTTTACCGTTATATTTTCATAGAATGATTTTTTCATGGATTTTTTAATTTTTTGCATTTTTTTGCAAACATATTCATCAATTAAAGTATTCACGTCAAGAACTTTATACCTTTCTCTATACACAATATTCCGTGGAATATACCACGTGAATACTTTAATAGACGAATATGATTGGAAAAAAATGCAAAAAATTAAAAAAATCCATGAAAAAATCATTTTATGAAAATATAACGGTAAAAATTCGAAAAAGAGCATTTTTCGAAAGAAAATAGCAGGGAAATGTTATTGCATCTTTATTTAAATATTTTTTTTAAAAAAATGCATTAAATAATTATTCAGGTGAAGGAAAAAGAGCAAAAGAAAACACAATTGAAGTTAGGGATGTCGATTCGATCCTCATTCTTTAGCCATGTCACAGAAATAAACAATAGCTTTGATTGCTGAATAACTGTGTCAGTGAGATCGAATGAGTGAGTGTGAAGACTTTGACAATTTAAAGAAGAAATTGACAATCCTCTCTTGCTGCGGATACAATCAAGTATTCTCTATTGTCACCAGTCGATTAACAGATAATCTACAAAATTCCTCCTGTAAAGAGCTCAACGAAGTTTTCGATCGTCGACCATGATAAAACCTGGTTACATTGTCACTAGTCACAATGTACAGTTCTTGTATACTTATGACGCGTGATAAAGCTAATACAGTAACTGCTGACAGTGTGTATTCATCGTGCAGTCATATTCGCTCCATCTCTCTTGTTCGCGGCTATATTCATGGCATCGTTTCTAGTGACATGCCGTATGATTTCACCACTCGCTAAGGCGCCCATAGAAGTTTCACTTCAAAACGATTATTAATGTGATTAATAGACAACTAGCAATGTCAACTAGGTTTTTTGAAAATTTTCCTAGTGATAAAAGTTAAGATATGGCACATCAACAGCAAGATTACTAATAATACATGATAAAGTCTGGATAAAAGGGATTGATTCCCAAGGCTCGATTACACACGACTGGATTACAGAGAAGATTAGCCAATATCAGACAAAACACGAAAAAAACGATTTATACACCATTTTTGACCAGACAGAAAGCCTACGGTTTGCGGGATGAAAAAGAAAAAGTTTTTTGTGAAAGTCAAATGAGAGAATTAGGGAAAACTTGGCGGTACGGGCCATGAAAAGTATTCTAGAGGAGAGATAACGGAAGTGGTATGGACATGCATGCATATTAAATGAGGAAAGTAAAGTGAGGAAATGTTTAGAAGTAAGACCCCAAGGAAGAAGAGGAAGATCAATAACTATGTACGAGGGATACATAGAGCAGCTTGGAAGACAGGAGGATGCAGGAAACAGGATGATGATGATTTTGGGTTTTTTTTTAGGAAACAGGAAATGAAGAAATTGACCAGTAGCAGAGATGGATGGAAGAGATGGACCGAGACCGCTCCCACGCTAGAAAGCAGATAGAGAGAACCAAGAAAGAAAAAAAAGTGAAAGTCTATTAATCATTTATTAAGTTTGCACCTATATATTTGATGTCTACATGTTTCAAAGGTTTCTGAAATTATGTAACGTAGATGTTACTCAATTAATTAATGTTTAATTGCCGAATGATCAATTTTTGATTAAAAGTGAATATTGCGTCAATATGAAGGTCTTCTTGATTAATCAGCAAGACAAAAACCTCCGTGTGAAATCATTTGTACCATTTTCGAACTGTTCGTTCGTTACAGTTCTGACACTGACTAAATTCACTTTCACGAATGAATTCATTTTTCACTCCACAAACTGCACCAACATTTTTCCGATCAAAAATATTCAATAAATTATTACTGAACGTTTACGGTTGTGCATTCGATATGTGCATTCCGATGGAAATGCCATCTCATATAAAAAGAATTTTGTTTATACCTTGGTGTGAAAAATGAAACTGTTTGTAAAATTGTTCGTTCGTTGACGTTGTGTTAACTGTACCATTTTTTTCCGTAAACAAAATAATATTCAAGCTCTGAACTGAATTTTACTATGACTCATTTAGAAAAGTTAACCATAGAATTACATCTTGATAAAATTCAATGATATTTTTACTCAAATACAGTGGTACTTCGACTTAAGAACCGCTCTACATACGAACTTTTCGACATACGAACTCTTTCCGTACTCTATTTTGGCCTCTAGATACGAACCGTGAGATTTCCGAGTATCATAACATATGTTTATAATTTGACGATGACATCTTCATTATCACTTTCATAAAATATATCTATTGTTTCTGACATAATGAGGCCGTGTATAGCAAAGAAGGCTCACCGAAATACTGTAATTGTTTCTTCTGTTGCAATTGAAACAAACTAAATACTTTAAAAAAAATGTGCGCAACATGAAAAATCTATAGATGTCAGTAGACATACTTCATTATTGGATTTAAAGTTCTTAAAAAAATATGTTCGAAATTCTATTTGTTATAAGGGACAATATCTTCTTCGTTGTAACAGATAAAATTTCTAACGTATTTTTTTAAAAACTAAATAACGATAAATGAAATAACGTCCAAAATTACTTAAACTCGAATGACGTGTTTTATCATACATTCGTATTATTTTCATAACATAACTCACAATTCAAGTATCAATTTCTTGATTTCCCTTTTTAAATATGGAACCAAGGAAAACTAAGAAAGAGGGGAAAAAAGAAAATCACAATAGAATTGAAGAAACAAATCGTGGAAAAATATGAGAAAGAGATTAGTCAATTTGATATGTGGGCGCAATAATATAACTTGTCCGAATCCACCATAGCTACAATTGTCAAGAAAGCAGATTCTTTCAAGAATCTGGATGTGCCGAAAGGAGTATCAGTCATTTCATCACGTAGAAATAAAGTTATGGAAGAAATGGAAACTTCATTACTTGTCTGGTGACTGACCTGCAAATAAAAGGAGATAGTGTACCTCAAAACATGATCTATTTGAAAGCTCAGACTATTTACGGAGATTTTGTACAGAACTTGCCATCCACTAGCAGCAGCAGAGACATCAATGGGGAATTTAAAGCTAGTAAATGATGGTTTGAAAAATTCAAGAACAGAACCGGTATCCACAGTGTTGTATGGCATCGAGAAAGTGCTGGTGCTTGTAAAAAACCCGCCAAAAAGTACGTAAAGGAATTTCAGGAATCGATAGACATAGAAGACTACACGCTTGAACAATTTTTCAACTGCGATGAGACTGGACTTTTCTGGAAAAAGTTGCCTTAAAGAACTTTCATTACTAAAGAAGAAATGGCATTGGCAGAGCACAAACCAATAAAAGACATACTAACTTTAGTTCTTTGGAAAACCCTCGAGTCTTTAAAAGACAGAATGTTAACAGATATAAACTTGGATTTATGTAGAGAGCTAACAGTAGAGCGTGGGTAACTAGGAAATTTTTCACTGAATGGATGACAAAGATCTTTGCTCCCACCGTAAAACGGTGTCTATAACATAAGGGTTTACCTAAAAAAAGTTCTTCTTATAATAGACAATGCTTCACCACATCCACCACAGTTGGAAGAAAATTTGAACGAAGAGTTTAATTTTATCAAAATTAAGTTCTTGCCTCCTAATACTAGATCCCCTTTACAGCCAATATATTGACAACTTCAAACAACTATCAAAGTTATTTTTCAAAAATGTTTCGAAATTACCACCGACACAGAATTAACTCTCAAGTATTTTTGGAAAAATCATTTCAATATTCTTCATTGTTTGCGACTTATTAATCAATCATGGGAAGGCTTTTCTGTGAGGATATTAAAATCAGCATGGAAAAAACTATGGTCCGACTGCGACCGATAAACTGACTTAGAAAGACTTGAAAGCGAAACTGGCATGTACGGTACTGGTATGGTAGGTACGGTTGTTTGCTTGGCCAATGCTATGCACTTAGAAGTTAAGGAAGCAGACATCGATGAGTTAGTAGAACAAAATAAGGTTGATCTGACTACTGAAAAGCTACAAAAGTTAAGAGGAGAGCGGGAAATATAAAAAGATGAGGAAGAAAAGCAAATGTATTCAGAGCCTGAAGAAGATAGCAACAAAAAAGAAGCCATTAAAACAAATGAAGTAAAAAAAGTCTTGTAACACTGGAGCGAATTAACAGAGACGGTTAGCAAGTGGGATCGAAACCAAGACGTCGTCTGTAGATCCACCAATATTTTTAATGACAATGTCATTAATCACTTTAAGAAAGTGTTGACATGGCGACATACTCGATCAAGGCTGGATAGCTTCCCGCAAATCTTCTTCACCGAAGAGACAAAAGGTATCATTGTATGCAGCACTTGTGTTGAAAATGTTTTTTTTTTTTAAAAAAAAAAAACATATAAAACCAAAAATCTCATAAATAAAAATAATTATATTTTGGATACAAAAGCATTTTGTTTCAAAATTTCTAAGTCTGAGGACGGATCAATTGATTTGCTCTAAGATATAATGGAAAACTGGGTTTCAACACACAAACTTTTCGAGATACAAACTTGGGACTGGAATGAATTAAGTTCGTATGTCGAGGTACCATTGTACTCAATTATCACTTGTCAAAAATTTTACAAATACTCTATACAAAATGTCTCATCGAAAAATTTATTTTCATTTATTGAATATTGCGAGGTAGTATATATATATATATATATATATATAGCGAGGTAGTAGTATATTCGAGGTAGTGTGGTGACGGGGTGCCGAGGAGGGACAAGTGCAAGCGCGCTTTTTGGAAAATCAGTGTCCATGTCTCGTTACACGGGAGAACTACGCGCGTTGTGTAACAAATTTATAATAACCGTTCGATGTAAGTTTCTGAATCACTACTGATTACACAATATTGGATACGCAACGAGTTCAATTCTAATTATGGAATAGGTGAATGAGTTCGAAAGAACCGGCTCGATAGCAAAAAATGATCCCCTTGTTCAGCCAAAGTCAATACGAACCGATGACAATGTGGAGCGAGTTCGACAATCTGAACGGACAGACCCGCGTTGTTCGGTTTGCAAAAGAAGCGGACAGTCGACAAAATTATCTCTACACTTAATTCTTGCACAGGATTTAAAACTTAAGGCCTATGAGATTCAGATGGTTTGAAAGAGAATGACTTCATTTTGAGGTTAGATTTCGTAAATGAGATCTTTGAGAAATTCGACAAATTCAATAAGAATTTTTTCACTGATTAGCACATTTTCACTTGAACGGCCTTGTTAATAAGTAAAATTACCGCTTTTGGAGAGACAGAATCCAAGATTGAAGCACCAATGCCCTTTACATTGCCCAAAAGGCATTGTATGAGTTGTAATATCATCTTTTTGCATTATAGGACCATACTATTTTGAAGATAGGAGTAGTCGTGCTTTGACTATCAATTTACAAGGCTACATAACCATGGTCAATAGTTTCTTTCGACTGCAACTGCAACATCAGTAAGGCTATAATGAAGACACCTGGTTTCAATAAGACGGGACTACGTGTTACATCTCAAATGACCCCAACAACCTGACGATACGTGAACTGTTCCCACAAAAAAAGATCTCAAGAAAAAGCGACGTCAACTGGCCTCTCGGGAGCCCAGATCTTTCACCAGCCGATTTCTTTTTGTAGGGATTCCTAAAGAGTAAAGTGTACGATAATTAGTCATGCACAATAGCTGAGCTGAAAGTGAAAATCGAAGAAGAAATTAGTCGGATTTCCAGTAACACTTTTAAGTGAATCTTCATTATTTAGAAGAAAGACTTTGAAGAATGTCGAAACCGTAACGGGCGGTATCTCGACGACCTAATTTTTAAAAAAATAATTTTCCATGTCTTGCCATACCGTTTTTTATTAATAAATAAGTTAAACATAAGACAGAGTTTCAGTTATCACTTCTCAAAGTATAAACTTTTCGTTGGAACACCCTGTATCCACAACTTGTATTTTAGGTAGAAATCGAAATCGATACTTTTTGTGAACCAGAAGAAAAACTTTTTTTGAACATTCCACAATTTTACATTCTATGAAATTTCTAAATATCTTCTGCACATAAAATTAAAATTAAGTCAACAAACTAATTATTCCTCTTGGCAAAGTTCATACACGGTTTCATTTATTGAATAAATAAGAAACCTTTTTCAACTGAAAATATTTTAAAATCATGAAATTTTACTGAAAATGCGGACAGTGTAATTTCTGTGTTTATAATTGAAGTTATTATATATATATATATATATATATATATATATATATATATATATATATATATATAAAGATTATAATTTTACATATTAAGTCAGATTTCATTAAAAGATAATTTGTAAAACGTTTATATGTTACTTGTAAAGAAGTGTAAGCGTATTAGAATTATTGGCGAAATCAGGTTTGAACATGAATATTGTCCGACCGCAGAAACCACTATACATTACTTTGTCTCTCGAGATCTAACCATTAAAGTGAATATAGTAAATGTAATTATGTTCATACAATGTACATACTGTAGATGGGTTTTTCTATTCATTTTACTTGTATACATTAAAGGACTTCCGTTCTCTGTTGACGATGCTCACTAACTATTATATTGATTATTCCACTTTTCTCATATTCATTTTATGGCGAGATTAAATAGATATATAAAGTAGTCTGCATTTATACATATATATATATATATATATATATATATATATATATATATATATATATACATACATACATATGTTTATCAGGGAGTAACATATGAAATTGCGGAATTTGTAGGTGAAAATTAAAACGCAATATTTTTAGCAAACCAAATATATTTAATTAAAATAAGCTCCATCAACGTCAATGGTCTTTTGCCAACGAGAAATTAGATTTTTTATCGCATTTTTATAAAAATCGACATTTTAAGAGAATATATAGTCTTCCAATCATTGAATCCCTTGTTTGGTTTCGGATTTTTTATTTCTTAAATATTTCAAGTGACGAAAAAAATGATAGTCTGTCGGTGAATGATCTGGTGAATAAGGAGGAGGCGGTAAAATTTCTTAATTTTATGAATTTAATTTGGAAATTGTGATTCGAGATGTGTATGGTCGAGCATTTTCTTGCAGTAGTATTAACCCATTTCTGTTGATTAGATTGGCTGTTTTGTTTTTAATCTTTCATTGATATTGTCGATTTTGCGTTAATATGGATCAGCCGTGATTGCTTCATCTGATTTTAAAAAAGAATAACGGGTTATTCCTTTATTTGTCCACCACACAGTAACCTTACGTTTTTTTTTGGTGTAGTGACTGCTTGGTTGCGTATCCTGGAGCTTCATTTGCATTTAATCATTGTCCAGATCATTATCTTTTATCATACACAATCGACTTTTCATCACAAGTAATTATTCAATTTTAAAATGGCGTTTTATCATTTCGAATCATCAATGAAGAACACACCTCTAAACGTCTCGATTTCTGATCATCTGTCAATTCGTGCGTCACCCACTTATCCAACCTTTTCACTTTTCCTATTACAACGAGGTGAAGAGAAACATACATAGCACTAACACTTCAATCACGTGCGAGAGCTCGAACTGTATGTGGACTAGCTTCCACCATGGTTCTCAAATCTTCTTCGTTAACAACGATGTTTGGACCTTTCGTGAGGCCTCGACCCTCGATCTCCTTCACAACCATTCATCCCCAGCACCGGTTGTCTTCCTACAGTGTCAATTTAGGCGTCGCAAGACTTTTTTATTTGAAAAGTGAATATTTCAGTTTGTTTTTTATATTTTTTATATATATTTCATACTTTTATAGCTTATATCAGAGTAAATACTGTCACATGATGTTTTTTTTATAAAATAATTCCAGTTTCATATAAAGTTGCATTTAAGTAATTTACAAATTAGATTTACGTAAAATTAAAGTTACGAAACGGTTTCCGCAACGCATTACTTACGTAACTCGGGGTGTGCCTGTATGTATATATATATATATATATGTATATATATAAATATATATATATATATATATATATATGTATATATATAAATATATATATATATATATATGTATATATATAAATATATATATATATATATATATATATGTATATATATATATATATATATATATATATATATATATATATAAATATATATATATATATATATACATATATATATATATATATATATATATATATATATATATATATATATATATATATATACACACACACAATAGTACTTCGACTTACGAATCGCTCTGCATAGAAACCTTCCGACGTACGAACTTTTTCCGTACTCTATTTCAGTCTCTAGACACGAACTTAATTTCGACCTACGAACCGTGAGATTTCAGAATACTGTAACAAATGTTCATAATTTGGCAATGTCATTTTCATTATCACTTTCATAAAATATATTTCTTGTTTCTGACATTATGGGACAGTGTATCGCAAGAAGGTTCACTGAAATACTGTAATTGTTTCTTCTGTTGCAATTGAAACAAACTAAATACTTTAAAAAAATGTGCGCAACATGAAAAATCTATAGATGTTAATAGACATATTTCATTGTTGGATTTATTTTTTTTAAAAAAAAATACGTTAGAAATTCTATTTGTTATAAGAGACAATATCTTCTTCGTTGTAACAAACAAAATTGCTTACGAATTTTTTTAAAAACTAAATAACAATAAATGAAATAAGGTCCAAAATTACTTAAACTCGAATGACGTGTTTTATTATTGTTTAATTTTATTTTCATAACATAACCTATAATATAAGCGTCAATTTCTTGATCACTCTTTTTAAATATGGGACCAAGTGAAACTAAGAAGGAAGGAAAAAAGAAAATCACAATAGAATTGAAGAAAGAAATCGTGGAAAAATATGAAAAAGGGATTTAGACAAATTGATTTGAGCGCGCAATACAACTTGTCCAACTTCACCATAGCTACAATTGTCAAGAAATCAGAATCTTACAAGAATCTGAATGTGGCCAAAGGAGTATCAATCGTTTCATCACGTAGAAATAAAGTTATGGAAGAAATGGAAACTTTATTACTTGTCTAGATTTATAACATATAACTAAAAAGAGATAGTGCATCTCAAAACATGATCTGTTTGAAAGCTCAAGCTATTTACGGAGATCTTGCACAGAACTTGTCATCCACTAGCAACAGTAAAGATATCAATGAGGAATTTAAAGCTAGTAAAGGACGGTTTGAAAAATTTAAGAACAGAACCGATATCTACAGTGTTGTAAGGCATGGAGAAAGTGCTAGTGCTGAAAAAGAAGCTGCCATAAACGACGTAAATGAATTTCAGGAACAGGAGACTACAGGCCTGACCAAGTTTTCAACTGCGATGAGACAGGACTTTTCTGGAAAAAGTTGCCTAAAATAACTTTCATTACTAAAGAAGAAATGGAATTTCCAGGGCACAAAACCAATGAAAGACAGACTAACTTAACTCATTTGTTCCAATGCTAGTGGTGATCTGAAAATAAAACATTTGTTGGTTTGCCACTCTAAGAACCCCCGAGTCTTTAAAAGACAGAATGTTAACAGACGTAAACTTGTAGTTATGTGAAGAGCTTTCAAAAATGTTTCGAAATTACTACTGGCATAGACTTAACTCTCAAGGATTTCTGGAAAAATCATTTCAATATTCTTCACTGTTTGCAACTTACTAATCAGGCATGGGAAGACGTTTCTGTGGGAACATTAAAATCACCCTGGAAAAAACTATCACCCGACTGCGTCCAAGAAACTGATTTAGAAAGATTTGAAAGCAAAACTGACATTACTATAGATACGGTTGTTTCCTTGGCCAATGCTATACACTTAGAAGTTAAGGAAGCAGACATTGATGAGTTAGTAGAACAACACAAGGTTGATCAGACTATTGAAGAGTTACAGGAGTTAAGAAGAGAGCAGGAAAAAGAAAAGTGGCATCCAAACCAAGACTTCGTCTGTAGAGCCACCAATATCTTTAATGACAATGTCATTAATCACTTTAAGAGAGTATTGACAAAGCGACAGACTCAATAAACGCTGGATAGCTTCCCAAACCTTCTTCACCGAAGAGACAAAAGGAATCATCGTCGGAAGCACTTTTACAGAACAAGTTTTTCTAAAAACCATGTAAAACTAAAAATGTCAGAAATAAAAATAATTATATTTTGGATACAAAAGCATTTTTTTTCAAAATTCTGAGAACGTCTAAAATATAATGGAAAACTGGCTTTCGAGATACGAACTTTGGACTGGAAAGAATTAAGTTCGTAATTCTAGGTACCACTATATATATATATATATATATATATATATATATATATATATATATATATATATATGTATATATATATATATATATATATGTATATATATATATATATATATATATATATATATATATATATATCCACATATATACATATATATATATATATATATACATACATACATATATACATATATGTATATATATACATAGATACATATATATATATATATATATATATATATACACCCATATATATATATATATATATATATATATATATATATATATATATATATATATACATATACAGAGGTATGGATGAATATTTGTGATTTCATTGAAATTAGCTTCGTTTCTCGATGCCATTAATAAACGCGACGAAATGTAATTTCATTGATAATCTGTGGATCCCCTGCTTTCCGGAAATTATTAATCTCAGGGTCACTGACGCACGAATTTATCAAAATCAATTCCGTACTAACACAATGTAGTCGGAGCATCATTATTCCCAAACAGTGCTTGTGTATATATAAATTATATGAATACGTTTTACCGCATGGGACTGATGATATGTTGGAACATTAAGGAACATCTAGCACATTTAATGTAAATATAGTGTATTGTTGTGATAATTGGAATGTACTGAAACGTACGCAGAACACTTTTGAAACATGACACTTCTTAAGAGTTGGTCGGAATTATGTTTCTCGGTTATCTAATCCGCAAGGAAATGAACTCGTTTGTAATATTATGTGAGACTGGTGACGGTCGATGCACTTTTCGAATGTATCTTATTCGAGAATAGTACATGTGACGATGTTTCTATGTACAGAGTGGGCCAGAAACGATGCACTTTGTACATCTGTCTCACTCAGAAACGCAGCGCTAGGGGAACGCGCGGCTTGTCGCCGTCACTAGCTCGATTCTTGGAAATTTAGTCATGATGGATCGCTTCTCGGAAGCACAGCGTGCATTCTTCATAAAAGAATTTTACAAAAGCAATAACTCTTATGTCACCGTTCGATGACTTTTCCGAACAAAGTACCATTTACACCAGCGGGTATTAAACTCATATATGAACACGGGTCACCAAATTCATTTTAATAGAGTCTGCGGCCCACAGATAAAAAAAGTCACAAAAAAATTCAGCGAGTGAAAAAAGGCCTATTTATATTCGAAAATAACTCATTTAAATTTTACATTTATTTTTTCTCTAATGAATTTATAAAAATTAAAAAATACATTAATTTTAGGTATCATTAACAAACGATACAGTAAAATTTTAAATTGAGATATTAGAAAAAAATAATATTTTTTACTTGAAGTTTGGCATCTTTTGGCAGAAACTATTTTATTAATGTCGAGCGTAGTTTTTTATAATAATGATATTTTCACTATAGATGTTAAATGTTTATTTGTCAATCTTGGCCCGTGTGAAATGTTATTAGTCTTTACACGGGAAAATAATTGTTACATAGGTATGTACTAACAAAGATTGCAAAGATTCTTGTTGCAAACATATGCATTTCAAGTACAAATAAACATCTCGAATAATAACTTCATTTCTTTTCTTTTAGCACCGTATTGCACTGAATTTAAATCAATTCCATTTGGATGTTATTTTCTACTTCTTCGGTGTTAAAAGAAAACGGAACACTAACAAGGGGAGGATACGACCTCGAAAATTGACTTTGGGACCAAACTTCCTGTAGTGGTAGGGTACCCCAAAGGTATAGTAACGTACTAGCTCGCACTATCCAGCCATTTTCTAGAAAGAAGGATCCAAAGTTTCCGCATCAGTCTTATGAGAGAAACACATTTATTCACTGACAAATAGCTTGATAGCTAGGCGGTAGCGAGCCGGCCTCAAGTGTCTACCGTGTCAGGTTTCAAATCTCGTCTCATTCGTATAGTTTTTTTTTCTTCACTGAATTATTATTTAATGCATTTTATTAAAAAAAGTATTTAAATAATGACGAAACGACATTTTCTTCTAATTTTATTTCAAAAAACCTACTTTTTTAAATTTTTACAATTTTACTTCAGAAAATGATTTTTTCTCGATTTTTTTTAATTTTTAGCATTATTTTGCGAACATATTCGTGTATTAAAGTGTTCATGTTTGAAAAATAATGCAAAAAAATAAAAAAAAGTAAAAAAATATTTTCTAAAATAAAATTGTAAAAATTTAAAAAAGAGCATTTTTAGAAAGAAAATTTCATGAAAATGTAATTTCATCTTTATTAAAATAATTTTTTTAATAAAATGATTCAAAGCATTAGAAAATTATTCAGGTGAAGAAAGAAACGCTACATGAAATGAGTGCGATTCGAACCTGAAACGTTAAACACTTCAAGCCTGCGCGGTACCGCATAGGTATCAAGGTAGTTGAACGTTAAGAAAATAATTTCTCTTATAAGATGCAGAAACTTAGGAACCTTTTTTTCCCTAAAATGGCTGAATAGTGCAAGCTAGTACATTACTATATTAATACCTTTGGGGTATCCTACCACTACACGAAGTTTGGTCCCGAAGTCAATTTCTGAGGGCGTATCCTCCCCTTGTAAGTGTAAAAAATCATTTTCACATACTTTGAATCCTTCAGATCGGTTTTCAAATTCAAATAATAATTCTTGAATATTTGAAACATATTTGTTAAATTCACAACCATAATATAATTCATGGTAAATTTTTGCAAATAGAAAAATGTACTAAATCAGAATTGACCATAAAACGGTGTTCCTTACAACAAAACTTCTATAATTTGCAATGTTTTAAAAATCTGTTATACATTTTTTAAAATTCCATTTTTCTTTTATTTTAATAAAATAAATTTCAAATTTTGGCCCGTGGGAGGAATTCTAAAGTCTTGTGGGCCGCACTTGGCTCGCGGAATGTGTGATTAACACCATTGATTTACACAATATTAATTAGTGTCAATCAAGAAAGTAATTGTTATCGATTAACAAGTTTGAAGAAACCGAATCTACTGCAAGCCAGAGACCAAGAGGGCGCCCAAGAACTTCAAGAAGTGAGGAAAGATTCAACGAGTCAATAATTCAGTTCACGCCAACCTGGTTCTATCAATTCGCAAACGGGCAGCCGCGGTGGGAATGCCGCCATCCAAATTTTGCCGGGTTTTGAAACATAGCTTAAATTTTTAAAAATGAAACACAGCTTTCATTTTTATATTCCTATAACAAGTGTACTCACTTCTGTATAGATAAATATTATTTCAAGAAAAGTTTATTGAAATATTATCAAACTTATTCTTTCTTTCATCGCGTATGTTTTATCATTCACACTATTTCTACCAAAGGTGTCAAGACACCTTTTAAAATTTTAACTTGCGAACGAACCATGTTATGTACAAAACATTATTAAAGGATATGTTGAATTGTACACGAAATTCTGTTTTTTTCAGCAGTTTTCCATTTAGAGATATAAAATTATTTTAAACCAATCGCATATACAGCTACTTACAGTAAGTATTTAGAAAAACTGCATTGAGAAAAAGGTTAGAATTGTATCCAATGAATTAATATATAATTCTTGTCATGTAGCTCAAACGATACACAGTTACAGAAAGGGAAATTGTACTTGAAAATGATATAGTATTAACTCACCCGATTATATATTTTTACTCACAGAACACTGTTATACCTTGTTACCTTCTATTATTCGGTACTATCACCAATAAGTTTAACACTATTTCTACCACAGGGGTCGAAAGACACCTTTTAAAATTGTAACTTAAAATTATTTTCTAAGTTTAATCATTTTTCCACAATTATTTTTTTGACTTTTCGTATAATAATTGTTAAATTAATTTAGCGGTATCATTTTCCTCCAGCTCCTCCTGGATCTAGAAATACGTACATGGTATACTTATTTTTACCATAAGGTGTCTTTAGATACCTTAAAGATTTTATAACATTGTCTGATCTTAAATCATTTTACACATAAATATCAACACCATTAGCAGCACCATTTCAATTATAATTAAATTAGGGAATCCCTATTGTAATTGTAACAGAAAATAGAGGAATCCTCGTTATAACTTTTATATTTGGTTATTGCTTGCAATGTTGCATTTTACTGTAGATCATTGCGGTGATTAGTCCTAAAAATAATTAAATAAAGCAAGTTTTTGAGTTCTGGTATTTATTTCGCAGTGACTTCAATTCAAATATACAGTCGTGAAAAATTTGAAAAATAAATTGTTGAATATTGTTGTTCACTTATATTAGTTATTTTTGTTTTTTAGTTTATTTATTCTAATTTATTTCTAATTCTAAGGATGTCCAGAATTTCAACACTTGCAAGAAATAAATAATATAAGTGAAGAATGCTTTGAGATTGATGAAAGCTCACAATTTGAAAGTGAAGATGAGTTGGATGAATTTTTCGAAAGTGATCATGAAATACATAACGATTATGAAAATTACTCGACAAGCACTGTAGATGAAGAGGAAGATATTTTTAATGCAAGTAGAAGACGAAAGAGAATGAGGTTTCTGACAGATTCTGAAGACGATAGTGAAGAAACCAATGAACGGCAAAATATTGAAATTATTTTGATGGAACAGTTTGGAAAAAAATCGAAACAAGGTCCTCCCCTAAGAGACCACCTCTTCATACTATTTCCAAAGATGTATCTGGTCCAACTGAACATTCCAAACAATACAAAAGGATAAAATGGAACGCTTCTCAATGCAATTTTACGCATCAAATAACTCTACTCTTACAGTTTATAAAAGTAAACCGAACAAAAAAGTACTATTAAGTTCGATGCTTAAATCCGTGACAGTGGAAAAAAGCAAAAAACTTTCTGAAACCATTAAATTTTACAATAGCACAAAATTTGGGGTCGATATGACTGACCATGGCGAAAAAATATAGTATGAAATGTAAGTGCCGTAGATGGTCTATGCATGTATTTTACAATATCCTCGATTTAGCTGGAATAAACGCATGGGTTTAGTACAAAGAACCGACAGGTGAAAATATTTCATGTAAAGATTTTTTATTCCAGTTAGGAGAACTTGCAGCGGAATATAAAGAAGTCCAGAAAGAACAACTAATACGGCGACATCTTCAGCAGCCTCAAGTAAAATCACTTCCTTTCTAAAAGGACAAAAAAGTGCCAAATAAGGTATTGCTTAGATAATAGAGCAACTAGAACCTGCTCCCAGTGTAAAAAGTACACATGCGGAACGTGCTTAGTAGAGTAATCATTCATCCGTAAAAATTGTCATATTGAATGAGGAAACATAATTTTATTAGTACGCTATTTTTATGATTACTATTTCTTATTATGAAGTTTGAATTTTTATATATGAAGACTGAAAGTTTGTTAAGTAAATAATATTACAATGTTTAATTCTTTTTTTTATAAAAATAAAAAAAAATAAAAAGATAATATTTTTTAATAATTATTTCCAGTTATTTGTATTCTAACGCAAAGGTGTCAAAAGACACCTTTTGGTCGAAGCAGGTATACACAAAACCGTGGTAGAAATAGTGATAAGCTCTCATACCGTTTTTATATTTAACTAAAATTTTAAATGAGACTTTCACAAACGAATGCTTGTTTCATCTTAGTTGGATATTGGAAGAAATTTAACAAAATAACGTTTATATTAGGTTAGTAGAAAAATAAATCCGGTAATGTGTACGAATTTGAAGGTCATAAACCTTACTTATATTTCTACCAACCTAATAATATTTTGGCTACATATACAAGCTCAAACAGTAATATTAAAAATGCATTATATGTAACATTAATCTATTTGTTTATATAAGCTTACAATTAAAAAATAACTGCCACACATTAACTTTAGTGTTGAATTGAAGAAAATCTCACTTTTGAATTAAATAATCAAATTTAACTTACCAATGTATGAAAATATAAATGAAAAATCGAAACTCACCTGAAAAAGAGAGAAAATTTATTATTATTTTGCATAGATTACATTTTAATAAATTTATGTCAATATACTAGTACATATACCGTCAACATTGACGAGAAAATAGAAAGAGATACAGATAGAAAAAAAACTGTTCATTGATTTTACAACATTATATATTTAAACATAAAAAATACCTAAGAACGAAACTATATACAACAGCGTTTATCCAACCTGACAAACCAAATATTATTCGTCACTTTGTCGTGCAGACAAAGTGACGATTAACGTGGGTTTTTATATATGAGAAGATAATATTGATATTATATAAAATTTAAAATATAAATATTTAACATAAAAACGTATTATATTATAATTCAGGAACAAAATAAACAATTTATACCGTAATTACAAGTAAAGATTAGGTTGGTGTAAAAATAATTTCGGTTTCTAACATATTGAGTTTGCCGCATAAAATATTGTCAGGAAATTAAAAAAATGCATGAGAAGTTGCACCGTTTACGGCCAGCATTAGTCAATCGAAGAGGACCAATTCTTCACAATTTAATCACACTTTGTAATTAATTATGTAATAATAACGATTATATTAAAATATATTATGAGAAAATAATTAACATGAGATAGAAGGTTAATGTTAACTTCGACTCCGGCTGCGATACCGACTCCAACATCACTCACATGTTTGAAATCGTACAAGAACATCAGTCTCATTTGCTCGGTATCCACCATTACTACACAATTGTACGTGTTACGTTCGTGCAAAAATAATTGCGATTTTTATCATTTTAAGTTTGGCGCTGATTTATCTAGTTATCGTTATGTTTTGCTATAGTCGTGAAATACATCATTTAAACAATGAAATTAGCACTACAGATTTCATCTTGTGTCTATTGTTTTCATTCTTAAGTATTGTTGGATACAAATTCTTAAATTAGTCAAGGAAAAAAGCAAATTCGCGTGATTTTATTGGGTGAGTTTAATAGGGACGTAAAGCAGAGAAACTGTTCGAAATATCAAATTTATTTTTGACGAAGAGTCAATTAGTGAACGTATAGCTTAAAATTGGTTCCAAAAATTTCGTAATGGAAACGAAAGCCTTGATGATGCGAAGGGTCGTGGACGTCCTTCAGCTACTGACAATAATGATTTAAAAACCATTATTGAAGCGGACCCACGTAAATCAAGGTGACAGAAGAACTCTATGTAAATAAATCAACAGTTGTTCGACATTTAAACCTAACTGGAAGAACACACGAGCTGGATAAATGGGTGTCGTACGAACTAAACGAACATCAAGCAATTCGGTGATACGAATTCTGCTCTGCGCTTCTTTTGCGTAACAAAAATGATCCCTTTCTTGATTTCATTGTCACACGTGATGAAAAGGGCATTTTTTGTAACAATCGGAAACGTTCGCCACAGTGGCTAGACCGAGGAGAAACACCAAAACAGTTTCCTAAGCCGAAGCTTCATGAAAAAAGATTACGGTCACTGTTTGGTGATTGAAAAGTGGCATCATTCGCAATTTAATATAGATCAGTAAAAGTAATTCAAGAAAATAAAAATACAAGTCCAAAGTTGGTACTCTGGGAATATCCATTCCCGAGGAATGACCCAACTCATGAAGAAGTTTTACCGAGTAAATCAGATGTGCAGAACAAATAATCAAACTAATAAAAAAAACATAATGTACGGTTGAAAACAATAGATTTTTTCATAACAGTATCAATAGTTATTTAAACACATACGAATACGATGATAAAACTCTTTGAAAAAAGACTATACCTAATTTAATAAAGAAAACAAAAATTATCTGGAGCACAAACAAGAACTTTTTGGAAATCAAGTACAACATGAGTTCATTTGAATATTACAAAAAAAATTACATTTATCTAGCGGAAAAATGATGACAACAGAGTAGTGCTGTTTTATTATTCGTTTTTTCTTTATACAAGAAGGTACACAGAATGTTGTCAGTGTGTACAATACGGGAAACAATGTGGAAACAAGCTATAAGGGATGCTGTTCTTGTACATTTTTTTAAATATTCGCACGACCGCCGAAAAAGAATACACCGGTACAGTTTTCTCTGTAGACGAAACAAGGACGTGAGACGAGTACAAACCACACTATTCCTGTGTCGTCTTTTTCAAGGGTGTCACAACATATTACCGTATTATTTTTAGTTTAGAGTCCGTTGGCTGCGACCCCGCGCTACTATAAACACGTTTTGTTTATATACGGATGAGATTAGTAGGGGAGTGCGGTCACATACTGCATCCGTAACATTTAAGACTTGAATCACGGTGGATTTAAATAGCAACGTTACGCTTGTCTTTACACATGACAGTCATAAATCTATATAAGGTAACCAAGAAAGTTTGAAAGGAAATTTTATTGAAAAGATAATGAAAACTGCAGTTGAACTTGTTATCAATGATAATATTTTCGTACGAAGAGCTGAGAATTATGTAATGTCAAACATCAGACTCTCAACAGATACGGGAAAATGAAAAAAAGGAATATGTACAACTATAAAAATATCTACGGGACTATACTATGGAAAGAGACACGTTTTTTGTAATATTTAGCATCAATGTGATTACAAAAGAGTCATTTTATAAGTTTTTTTTAAAAAAATCAGCCTCGTGGCCAATGGCCTACCCTCTCTCAAAACTAGACAGCTTGCTTATAACGCTGCTAAAATTAATAATTTAAAAATGCTAGATTCTTGTGAAGAAAAAAGAAGCCGTTGTTAAATGGATGTGTGATTTTTTAAAACAGCATTCGAATCTCAGCATTCGAAAGCCTGAAGCTTGCAGTCTTTCGAGCACTGTTCTTGAAGATCAAAAAGAAAATCAAAGTTTACCTAAAAGACGAAAAGTCAACCAGAAACTTGAAAAAAACATATAAAAAGATTAAAAAAGAAAAACTGGACAAAAAAAGCTAAAAAGAAGTAAAATTGTTACGATGGATATTTGAAGTTTTAGTTGTTTGAAGGTTATATCAGGTAATCAAGAAAGTTCTGTCGCTGATATAACGTACAATAATTCCAAGAATTGTTTACACTTGTTATCAGACAAAATTACAAGAATTGTTTATCCGTAATATTAGCATGTATTTTACTGTTAATTGTTGAATGAATCTCAAACTGTTCACTTTAATTTAAAAAATAATTCTAACCCATAAAAATTTCTGTGAAAAATAGTGTAATACGTGCGTGTTTGCTTTATGAATTTAAACTTGGGATTAACGCTACAAAAACGGCTAAAAAATTTGTATTGCGTCTGGGGAAAAAACAATTACATCACAAACGACCAAGAGATGGTTTAAAAAATTTTTCTGTCGGGGATGAATCCATTAAAGACGAGACCAGACCAGGCAGACTATCAAATTTAAATATCGATGAATTGGATGTAATGATTGAAACAAACTCCAGTTTGACATGTCAACAGATTGCAGAATTGTTCGAAGTAAGTGTCGAAACAATACGGAAGCATTTACACAAAGTAGGAAAGAGATGGGAATTAAGTGAATGGGTACCACACGAATTAACTCCCAATAACAAATTACACCTTCTAACAATTTGTACATCTCTTATTTCATGACTAAAATCAGAGAACTTTTTGGATCAAATATTGACCACTAATGAAAAATGGATTATTTATTCTAACTACAAACGTACTCAGACCATTGGCTTTCATTAAGCGATGCTGTCCCACAAAGTCCTAAAGAAAACACATAACGCAACGAAAACTACATACATATTAAAGATGATTTGTGTGACAATTTTTTGGATTCCGTCCTTTTCATATTTCCATTATTTAGTTCAAAATATTTTAATAGATGTTATACCATTCATATATTAGGTTGTAACATATCAAGTTACCGAATTTCAATCAGTCTGAAATCGACAGTGAATGAGAAAGGTTCTGTGCTATATTTTACAAGCTTAGCTATATGGAATTGACTAATGTACTGTACCCTCAAAGTATTTTTAAATACGGAGTTACTGTTTTTATTTTAATTTTTTTTATTATACCCTTTAACAGGATGGTGCCCACAAAAGATTTGTGTCTACCTTTTTTATATGAGTTCAAGTTGGGACACAATGCAGCGGTAGCAGATAGAAATATCAATGGAGCTTTCGGAGAAGGGTCGGCTATCCAGAAAACAATTTAATTATGGTTCAAAAAATTTCATTCAGGTAAAATGAATCTCGACAATGAGCCTCGAGGGAGGCCTAAAATTATTGTGAACAAAGAACATTTGAGAGCCATGGTGGAAGCTAATCCACATACAACAGTTCGAGCTCTCACACGCAATTTAAGTGTTAGTGTTGACTGTTTCTCGTCACCTCACTACAATGGGAAAAGTGAAACACTGGATAAGTGGGTGCCGCACGAATTAACAGATGGTCAGAAACCGAGACGTATAGAAGTGTGTTCTTCATTGATCATTCGAAATGATAAAACGCCATTTTGAAATCGAATCATTACTTGTGATGAAAAATGGATCTTGTATGATAACAGAAAAAGATCTGGTCAATGGTTAAATGCAAATGAAGCTCCAGGATACGCACCTACGCCGTCATTACACAAAAAAAACTTATGATTACTGTGTGGTGGACATATAAAAAAATAATCCATTATACTTTTTTAAAACCAGACGAAGCAATTACGGCTGATTCATATTGTCGCCAAATTGACAATATGAATGAGAAATTAAAAATAAAACAGCCAATGCTAATCAATAGATATGGGCCAATACTATTGTAAGACAACGCTCGACCGCACACATCTCGAATCACAATTTCCAAATTAAATTCATTAAATTATGAAATTTTACCGCATCCCTTTTATTCATCAGATCTTTTACCGACAGACTATCATCTTTTTCGTCACTTGGAATATTATTGAAGAAATAAAAAATTCCGAAACAAAATAGAAGTGATTCAAGGATTCGAAGACTGTATAATCTCTAAAAATGTCGATTTTTATAAAAAATGGAATAAACAATATAATTTCTCGTTGGCAAAAGACTATCGAGGCTACTGGAGCTTACTTTGATTATATATATTTTGTTTTGTTAAAAATATTGCGTTTTAATTCTCACCTACAAATTCCGAAATTTCATATGTTACACCCTAATAGTTTCATAACCTTTTCGGACACTGCACTCACACACATGTACACACACAAACAAACATACACACACACACACACACACACACATATATATATATATATATATATATATAATTACTTATATTAACTGTTTTGTACCATTAAAAAGGATTTTGTGACATTGTTACTGTTTATAAAATATACAAATTCATTTACATGCATTAGACATTAACTTTTAATTAAAAAAAGGATAAAGCAAAAATTCCAACTCATTAAAATACAGTAAAAGTGAAATAATTGAAACAAAAATGAACGAAATAATTAATTACAGTTTTGTATCTAAAAAAGCGAAGTTCATAAAGTGGATTAAACGGCGCGATGGAAAATGTACCATCGTAAAGGTACATCCGCATTGAATTGCTGCTCGCGAACAAGACTCAAAAAAGCGTCGAAACGGAAAACACAACGACGAATAATTTCATTTCGATACACTTCAGTAATTCAGCAATTTATTTTTAAAAGGCGAACGAAAATATTTTTTCTCCACTCAAGACGTCGATAGTTGACAAGTGTTTGACGAATTTTATCTGTTTCAAATACATGCTAGAAATAAATGTTCTGTGAAGATTTTAAATTATTGTGAATACAATTCAAAAATTAAAAACATACACACGATATATATATATATAGAGAGAGAGAGAGAGAGAGAGAGGTGAACCGAGATAATCTTACTGATATAGAGCGCGGCAAAAACCTCCCAGAATTGAAATGTTAACAAAAAAAGAATGGTAAATGCTAATCAAAATTTTATTACATAATCTAAAAGTGCATGACATACTGTTTATTGTGCACTGATTTCGAATATGATATCGTCCAGATGGTGACCTTAATTCGCGAAACACATTCATAGTCAATTTCTGAAGTTTTGCATCACTCGATGGGCCATTTACGTTGTTATTGATGAAACTTCTTGCTACATAGTAGTCTTCAGTGCATTAATAGTTGGTTGATGTTTGTAGGCTTCAGTTTTCTGATGGCCCCAAAGAAAAAAGTTGCCAAAGGGTGAGATCGGGTGAACGTGCAGGCTACCTAACCGCGTAAGTAGATCAATCAAGCGCCATGGAAACATCTCTCAAAAGTTTCACTGATCTGCTCGCCGGTGGCTCCATCCTGTTGAAGCCATTTATCTGGATTTTTAAGTTCGGTAAGTCTCGGGTCCAAGTAGTTCCGTAGCATCTCTACATACTGATAAGAAGTGATTGTAACCGTTTGGATTTCATCCTCAAAAAAATAAGGGTCATAAACACTGAAATTAGCAACAGCACTCCAAACAGTCAGACGTTGGCTGTGCAGTGGCCTTTCATGAAGCTGATGAGAATTGTTTTCGACCCAGTAATGAAAATTTCGCTCGTTAACGTAGCCAGACAAATAAAAATAAGCTTTGTCACTTGTGAGCAGAACATGTTTCAAAACCGGGCGCTGCGCCTCATCACTGATGCGCACTTCATGGTGAGAAACACTACTCTGCATCGGGACCTCCTACTCTCCACAACCGACGAGTTTGTTCGCGGGCAGGCCCGCCGACTGTACAGTCGAGCGAAGGTCAGCGGTAACGCTCTAATCCGTGGGATAGGCAAAAACGACCTCGTCGCCGAACACTGACGCTCCAGCGGCCTAGTCTGCTGAAAGCGTAGTGCGAGGCGACGAGTGGTCTGTGATCCGGCGTACCTGCCACAAAAACTGAGTCAGTAAGAGGTTTGCCTTCACCGGCCGACCTAGAGGTCCACTGAATCTCCACCAGGAGGCGATCCCCTCGGGGATTTTGCAAAACTGCTCCATCACTTAGTGAAAATAATCCCTACAGTGCAATCATCCAGGGATGAGTTTCGCGAGCCGTGAGCGTACTCGCTCGGAGCTTGAGTAACTGCGAGTGCCCTTCAGGCCTAAGCTGCAGGTGTGTGTCTGTGTAAAAAGAATAGCGATTACAGGAACATTCCGAAAGATATCCTCATATGCCATTCGGTTCTCCCAGTTAAGTTTCTGACCAACCATCATTTTGTACGGATGAAACTTAAGATCGGCGTGTAAAATTCTCTTAAAAGTTTAATCAGACAACCCCAAAGCAGAAGCAAGTTTACGGGCTGAACGTTTAGAAGATTTCACAATGGACTGTTTCACAGCATTAACATTTACTGGGGTCCGAACGCTTCGTGGTTTTCCAGATAGTTGTCGTTTTAATGCCGAACCTCTGACCCTGAAATTTTCAACACATAGCAAAATAGTTTTTCGGTCCAGAACAGCAGTACTTCGACCGAGCGCGAAATGGATTCGAAAAATTCTCTACATGGCGATCACAGATTCGTTGTTTCAGATGAACGATTCAATAACGAACGTACTGTACACACCCGACGAAGCCATGATGGCAACTGAAAACAGTTAGGCACATGCTATCAGAAGTGCCATCACTACGCACGTTTCACTTTACTAGCGTTAAACAAAGGGCTGGTGAAATTTGAGAGATTTTTTTTACCACACACCCAGTATTAATTGGAATTCAGGTATGAAAAATCATTTATACCAACAACTGATGTACGCTGATTAATTTCTCTCTATAATTAAGAATTAGTTCTACTCTGGGATGACTTTATTCCTGTTCTGAATCGATAAGGTTTGTTTACGATTACGTCATCTTCGTTATGATTGATTTATCCAGTAACGTGTCTCAGGATAGAGAGTGAACGATAGTGTGGGGGGAGGAAGCGAGTAGAGGGTGAATCTATATATATATATATATATATATATATATATATATACATATATATATATATATATGTATATATATATGTATATATATATATATATATGTATATATATATATATATATATATACATATATATATACATATATATATACAAGTTCGCATAATACTCGCCGTTGATAGTTTTTCCTTTTTCAAGATAATCAATGAAAATTATCCCACGCGCATCCCAAAAAACCGACGCCATGACCTTGCCTGCAGATGAAACGGTCTTCGCCTTCTTTGGAGCCGGTTCTCCCTTTTCAGTCCATTGTTTTGATTGTTCTTTTGTCTCGGGTGTGAAGTGATGGACCCATGTTTCATCCATGGTTATGAAACGGCGCAAAAATTCTGCTTTGTTGCTGTGAAACTTCGCTAAACACTCAATTGAAACATCTTCACGACACTGTTTTTGCTCGAGTGTAAGCAAACGCGGCACCCATCTTGCACACAGCTTTCCCATGTCCAAATTTTCAGATGATATACGATGTACCGCACTTTTTGAAATGCCTACTATGTCTGCTAGCTCGCGCACTTTCAGTCGACGATCATCCAGTACCGCTTTGTGGATTTTCTTCACCATTTCTGGAGTCGTCACCTCATTTGGTCGACCACTGCGATGCTCGTCTTGGCAGCTCGTACGGCCTCGTTTAAACTCTGCTACCCAATATTTCACTGTTGTAAACGAAGGAGCAGACTCACCCAGAGTAGAATCCAGTTCAGCTTTTATATTGGTTGGGCTGAGGGCTTTCAAATAAAAGTATTGTACCACGTAACGATGACCAATTTTCTCCATTTTCACAAATTCACTGAAAACGTTCACTATTGATGGCTGCCAAACAAATACTAAACAACGTGGCGTCCTCAAACTTGAAACATATGCTTTATAGATTGTGTACTTTCTAATACAGTGATATTTTTCAAACAACTACCGCCATCTCTAGGTCAGGCCGGGTACTTCTGGGACCACCCTGGTACAGTAAAATGCAACATCGCAAACAACAAACGAATAAAATAAATAAAAGTTATATCAACGATTTCTCTATTTTTTGTTACAGCTGAAATGCTGTTTCTCTTATTTAATTAGAATTGAAATGGTGCTTCTAAATGGTGTTGATATTTATGTGTAAAATGATTTGAGATCAGATAATGTTATAAAATCTTTAAGGTGTCAAAGGGCACCTCATGGTATAAATAGGTATACCATGTACGTAGTTTTAGATCCAGGAGGAGCTGAAAGAAAATGATACCGCTATATTAATTTAACAATTATTATACGAAAAGTCAAGAAATTAATTGTGGAAAAATGATTAAACTTAGAAAATAATTTTAAGTTAAAATTTTAAAAGGTGTCTTTTGACCCCTTTGGTAGAAATAGTGTGAATGATAAAACATACCCGTTGAAAGAAAGAATAAGTTTAATAATATTTCGGTAAACTTTTCTTGGAATAATGTTTATCTTTATTTATCTTATTATATTGGGTAGGCCAGAATATATTTGTTATAGGAATATAAAAAATGAAACGTTGTCTTATCAGAATGTTATTATACGACCGATATTAGAAAAGTTCACGGTCTAATAATGAAAAACTGGATTTATCTTCAGGAGTTACTTGTATTTTTCAATATTTTCCACTTGAAATTCAACAGATTTCAATTTATTAAATTGAAATGAAATTCTGTACCTGTTAATCAATATCCATATTCACATTTCTACAGCGTTTGCGCTGTTGGTCAGTGAGCGATCTTCAAAAGAGAACTTTTTATCTAACTAAAAGTTTTTAATCGGATTTAGTGAGTTTAATGCTGTAACGTGTTGTGTTGTTTTACATATTAAGCTTTCGGACTCATCTCAACGTCTTACACTTTAATTAAATCTGTGAATCCTATTATAAGCTCACAATGTTTAACTGTTCTGTCCTGTTTTGTTTTCTCTTAAGAATTTCATTTATGCTTTATTCTATTCGTACGTGATATCTAATCACGGTTAAGTACTTTTGTCTGGTGTGTATTTTATCGGTTATACGTTCAGTAAACTCTTTTTATTTTTTTTTTTATTTATATTATCTTATCTGTTTAGATATAGCTATCACATTTTCATTACTTGTTGTTGAGAGAAAAATTAAGAGTTACAACTTAGATTTTTTTCGTTCCTTAGTGCTCTGACAATATGAAAATCGATATCGAATTAGGCATTAGTAATAATCAAAAATGGTCAGTAATCGGAAACAATCGATTTATTGAGGAAGAAATTTCCTGGTCACATTATTTCCAGAAATCGAGATATTAACACATATCCAGCCTTCATTTTTTGCATCGCTAACGCTCAAAGGTCGGCATTTTTTGTCACAATTTGTGGATTCGCTGTGTTTTATATTAAAACAACAGAACTGTTAAATGCTCGCATATACTTTAATGAAATTTTAAGAAATTAAATGAAAAGAATTTATATTTATGTCTATACTTTATATATTTTTAGAATGTTTTTATTGCAATCGGTAAATGTAAATAAAATTCAATGAAATTTTTAAATTAATTGCTGATAGCACACAGGAACCTAACTTTTATTTTTTGGCCGTAGGCATAAAGTTGATATTCTCATTATTTCAACAATTGGTTTTATTTTTAAAATTTACTGGATTGTTCTATAATTTCATCATTACTAATGAAATGACAAGTTTGCCAGATTTGTCTGAATCTATTCTATAACACTGTTTTTGCAAAAAATTGTGTTTTTGTAGTAAGATTGTTGATCAGTAATCATCTATGATATCTTCGCGGACTTGTGCCATCAAAATGATTAAACCTAAGATTTATTTTCATTGCTGGAACAGTTATATCAGTCCATTTTAATGATATGTTGGCTTCAGAATTCCGTAAATTTGAAATCTGAGTTTGATACCGATTTAATTCTATTGTCATTAATTCAAAAAGATCATTTACAGTAAATAAACTTGTTACCTCTTCTACATTTTCGGGTAACTTCGACATAATTTTCACACCAGGAAGTCCTTCAAAGGGTTCTAAATTTGGTTCTAAGTCAATATTAAATAATAAATCATCTTTAGAATCACTATCACTTTCAGAATCCCTAAATTGTAAAGCAGGCATGGGAAAAATTCCTAGTCCGAGGTCCAAATTATCACTCTATCTCCGGGTCAAGAGTCGGATCAGATTATAAAATAAAATAAATTAATATTAAATGAATTAAAATAAGTTGCTATTTCATATTTCGTTTATTTATAATATAATACTTTGGTATAAGGCTCTACATAAATTTTGAACGACATGACAATTTAATGTGAAGATTCGCCTTGTACTTGAACTACGAGACTATCAATATTGAATATTGACGTTAATATAACTTAAGGATAATCGCATAGCCTTTTTAAGGTTTTCGTCCGTTGTTCTTGTGCGAATTTTTGATTTATTGTATTTCATCCTCGAAAAAAACTGTTCACACATGTATGTACTGCCGAAAAGATAAATTATTTTTCTTAAAAAGGTGCGTAAATTGCTATATTTTTCTTCCACCAAATAAAGTTTATAAAAATCCGTCAAAGCAATGTTGTTAAACACAATGTTAAATTGTGATTTTAGCATTCGATCCGCCTGAAGCTCATAAGTTCCATCTGTATGTTGTCTGGTACATTATTTGCATCAGCATCCATCGGGCAAGCAAATATAGTGAATGTGGAGTATTTGTTTCTCAAGTCGACAAACCTTGTATCAAATTGCTCTATTAGTGCCTTCAATTCATCTCCATAACAATCATAAGGGATATTTTCATGAGTTACTACAATAGGAAAATGATAACAATTTTTAGCTCTTATCTGAGGTTTTTAGTTCAACAATCTTAGTTTATTACAAAAAGCCTTGCATGTCCATGCAGTTCATGAACCAATTGTCATTATTTTTGCAATTTAAGATTAAGTTCGTTAAGGTATCCGGCGACATCTACAAGGAATGCTAAATCACATACTCACTCATCATCTTTTATTTGATTAGTTACGTTTCCTTTTATGCCCATAAAATCTGCAATGTCTTGTTTCAGATCATAAAATCGTTTTAACATTGTACCTTCACTCAACCACCTCACTTCACAATAATAAGACACATCTTCATAATCCGAAAATAGATCTGCCATATACTCCTTAAATTGGCGGTGATAAAGTGCACGTGACTTAATAAACTTAATACTGGCTAATACAACTTCCATAACATTTGTCAATTTAATCGATTTTTCATACAGATTTTGTGGGTGAATAATGCAGTGAAAATTTGTTCAATTTTCCGGATGGATCTGTAGTTCTATTGTTCTTTCATGAGCTATTCTAATAAATCCTTTCCGTGCATCAACCATTGCAGGGGCTCCATCAGTGCATATTCCAGATAGTAAGGTAATAGTCAAGAAGTAAAAATCGATTTTTTTTCTTTTATTATTTTAGGCTTAATAATATAACTTCTCACTGCTAAGGAAAAAATCCCAATTGTGAAACGAGATATTTTATATGAACAAAAGTTATTCTCCTGTTAAGAGGTTAATGTAAGTTAGTATAATACGCTATGTTTTCTTCCACCGTGAATCAGACAAACTTCGCTGAAATTAGATTAGAGTCGTATCAAAAGACGTAAACGGCGAATCCGGCCGGTGGACCGGGGGTTGCCAATATGCGCTGTAAAGGAATTAAACGTGGGTGTTTTTCTTTACAATTACATCGCTATCGTCACTATCAAAATTACATTTTACAAAATCTTCAATGTCATTACCTCATTCAGATGATTTTTTGCTTTCCATTTTAGGTATATTACATTATTTGAAAAAAAATAGATAAATAGGAAGAAAATACATAAACTAAAATAATTCATTTTTTTAAAAAAATATCCACATACGCAAGAGCTATATCTTCGAGTAAAAAGTACTTCTGTAAGCAGTCAAATAGTACATTTTTAAAAGCGTTTGTTTTACTTTTGAGCCATTATGTGACGCAAATAATAACTTTTGTATAGAAATGTATGTGTTTTTTTAAAATAATCATTTTAATTTAGCTGGATTTTTTAAAAAAAGAGTCATTCATTTAGTGCAAGACGCAAAATGACAAGTTTTCATCATTTGGCCTCGCGTTGGTGATTGGCTGTGAAATGACAAATGTTCGTCATCCGGTCGGATATGCGTTAATTGGCCACCGAGTTCCTGACATTTAAACCGTCAGACTAATTCGTTGGATTACTTTAATAGACGCATATGTTTGCATAAAAATTATAAAAATGAAAAAAAATTTCGTGAAAAAATAATTTTCTGAAATAACATTTTCAAAATATAAAAGAGCATTTTTAGAAAAAGAAAATTGCAGGAAAATGTTATTTCATCTTTATTTAAATAATATTTTTTAATAAAATGTATTAAATGCATTAAATAATTATTCAGATGAAGAAAAAGAAACTGCATGAATCGAGCGAGACTCGAACCTGACACAACAGACATTAGAAACCGACTCGCCACAACCTAACTATTAAGATAGGTCACAACGAGTAAAAATCTTTCTCTTATAAACCAATGTGGAAACTTTGGAGCATTTTTTCTCGAAAATGGCTCGATAGTGCGAGCTAGTACGTTACTATATAAATACATTTGGGGTACCCTCCCACTGTACGAAGTTTGGTCCCAAACTCAATTTCCGAGGTTGTACCTTCCCTTTGTTAGATTAAAATTGTAGTAATTATAGTACTTAACTTTTTTATTTTATTTGCAATTTTTTTAAGTTTTATGAAAATTTAATGGGTGGATCATGAGACTATAGTTTCAAAGGCAAAATTATTCCAAAATAAATATGAAAATGAAATAAGTGAAGAAACTGGAGAAGAATTAATACTGCTGAAGCGTGTTTACAAATACAATTTCAAACTATGCACGAGACCGGCAGAATTATTTAAAGAAATTATCGACACGGGATTCCTAAACGTATTACCTAATATACCGATTACGTTTCGAATTTTTTTAATCACGCCTGTGAGTGTAGCAGAAAGAGAAAGATCGTTTAGTGTTCCGAAAAGGATTAAAAACTTTCAACAATCGACAACGAGTCAGGAACAATTAAATGGACTGCGACGCTAAACATAAATTATTGTGAAAGGAAATTATTATGAAAATCATTATAAAAGGAACGCCTATAGAATGGAAGAACACCGTAAAATACGTCGGTATCCATTTTGATAGAAAACTATTGTATAACGAACACATACACATTATCAAGAAGAGGACAAGCGTGATAGCTGCAAATTTGAACGGCCTGATGGCTAGGGACAATGATATGAGTACAGACAACAAGAACTTGCTGTACTTGTCTGTGATCAGACCAATGATGACCTATGCAGCACCCATCTGGCGAATGACATGTAAAACCAATTTAATAAGACTGCAACGTTCACAGAATAATTTTTTACGCATGGCATTGAACAAAGATTTAGACTATCCCACAGCTGAACTACACAAAGACACAGAGACAGAATATCTCGAAACCTACATCACCAGGATGAGTAAAAAAATTCTGCACGAGAAAACATCATACAAATGTACTGATTAATAGGGTGGGCGTATCCAACTTAAAATACCCTGGATGAAGACCACATCCAGATCCAGGACCCAAAGGAAGTAATCCAGACCCAGCACGTTTCTGCAATCGCCACCCCGAAGCGGCAACGGCTGAGGTAGGCTATACAAACCGCAGAAATCAACTAGTCTCACAACGGTAGAGGAAAATAACGAAGAAGGTTAACTGTTACCCAAACGTAATTGTTATACAAAGCTACTTACGAGTGTTTCGTACGTGGTAGTTATATATATATATATATATATATATATATATATATATATATATAAAGGGAGGGGGGTGACCTTCAATCGTTTTTCGTAAGGTCAACTAGGTTTTCTGAAAATCTTCCTGGCGATAAAAGTCAAGAAAGGACACATCAACGGTAAGATTACTAAAAATATAAAATTCTAGATAAACGGGATTGAATCCCAAGGCTCGACTACACACCACAGGATTACATAGCAGATTAGCCAATATCAGACAAGAACACAAAACCGTCAAAAAAGACATATATTATACCAAATAGCATTATTATTCTGAAATGATAACTGAGAGCGCGAAAAGCATCTGTTAAGTAATTTTTATACTTGAATAAATATTATCACTACAAGTACCAAGCCCGTCATTTTGACGGTTTTCAAAAATATTAATATAAGGTATTTACTGTCCTGGGAATTTAGGACGACTTTTAATAAAATATAAGAACAGTTACATATTCCTATACAATTTCCACTCAGCCACTTTAACTTCCATACCTTGTCTGACCTATACCTAATTATACCAAAACCCGTCAAAATAACGGGCTTAGCAATTTCAAAATTTATAATAATTTATGAACCATCTATGAAAGGATAGACATCAATATGTATTTAAATTCGTTATACATCGCTTTCAGACTTGCCCTCAAAATGTGAAGAGCATTTGTCATATAAATACTATATTGAATAAACTACAACCTTCATATAGAAACCTCAACAATCCCCCTCTCCAACCGCTATAAGTGGATTTATTTTGTTCCGATTACGATTTTATTTCAGTTTACAACTAATAGCTCCAACTAGTATATGTAATCAAGACACAATCAGTATCAGTTGTATTTCTAATGTGATAAAGTGCTTGTTGAAAAGTATTCTGTGAAAAACGTATAAAAATATTTATACAACGAATTGAAAATTATTTTTGGTATATCCTAGGTAATTATGAAACGATTTCCAGGAGGCAAAAAATTATTGGAAGAATTGAGAAAACTAACTAGTATAAATAAAGACTGTTCGGACACTAATTTAAGTGATAATGATTTAGACGTATCTTAGGTGGAACATAAAACTGATTCTTCAGACTTTGAAGAAGCTGAAGATGAAATTGAAGTACGAAATACTGAACAAAGTGAAGATGAAGTAGATGAAAATGAAGATTCAGAGAGTGAAGATGAAATTCCCCAAAAGAGCCACAAATGCAGAAAGCGATTGCGTATTTGTTCAAATACTGAATTGGATAGCGAAACGGAAAAAAGCCAGCTGGTGGACATTGTTGCCGACGGTACTGAATGGGAAAAATTAGTGGATGGTCGTATTGGTAGACTGCTATCATAAACCATACTCAAGGACTCTTCGGGCACAACTGCTTATGCGAAGCGAAAAATTATGCCTGGTAATGTTAGTAGTGTATTTTGACTTCTAATTGATAATCGAATGATGAGTTACATAAAAGCTTGCACTGAGCTAGAGGCCAGTAACATTTTACAGAAGAACTGGGAATTTACTAATGAAGAATTATATGCTTTTATAGCCATTTTGTATGATGTTTTCTCCACAATTCTTTATGAATCAAATAATATTTTCTAACACTTTACAAAAGTAAACTTCGTAAAAAGCTACTACTTCTTAGCACTACACATAAATCTGTGAAGATTGCTTCTAATCGAAAACGAGTTCCTCAGACTGTATCGTCTTACAATAAGACTAAGTTTGGACTAGATGTAACTGACCAAATGACCCGCAAGTATAATGTAAAAGCAAGGTCACGTAGATGGCCCTTGCAGGTATTTTATAATATTTTACACTTGGCAGCAATCAATGCATGGATTTTATACAGAGAAACTTGTGATGAAAATATAACTAGAAAACAATTTTTGCTTCAATTATCCGAAAAACTTACTAGTGAATACAGTAGCAGCAGAAAGGAAGCCACTTCTCAAAAACACGAACGGAAAGCAATGGATTGTACTCCGGAAAACTCCAAGAAAAGTACTTGTGAACGTAAATCGTGCCAAATTCGATTATGCAACAAAAATAGAAGCGAATTATACCTGTGTAATTAATGCAACAAATATGTTTGTGGCAAGTATTCGTCTAAGATAACATGTATTTGTAAAATATGTGCCTCATGGTTACATATTCATACATATGTATATATCTAATGTTTAGTACTTAAAATACAAAAATAGAAACTGTTTTTGTTTGATTTTTTTATTGAAAATTAATGAATTATTTCATTAAATATCGTTTTTTTCTTAAATTATATTCTTTTATTTACATAAAGTAAGCCGAAACGTACAATGACTGACACGATCAAAAATCCGTCAATTTAACGGATGTGGTAAAACTAGGTATATATTAAACGTCGATAGTTCTAGTGTTAAACATCAGTGAACAAGTATAAATATTTTATATTTTCTTCCACATAGTCTTAAATTTTGAACGACCTCATAAAAATCGGTTGCCCCAGGCGTAACATTTTCTTTGAAAGGCATTGCATATATATATACATATATATATATATATATATATAAATATTATTTTTAGATTCTTACATAACAAACAAGAAACGTAAAAGCGTCATAAACAAAGAAACTAACTAACAACACCTACGATTAACTTTCAACATCAATCGGAAGCATCTGTTTAAAAAGATAAACGAAAGAAACAAAAAAGAAATAAATTAAAACCCCGTCGTGAAATACAATGTGAAATCCGTACAAATAAAATGCACATGTTTCCGAGTTGGCATTATGTTAATTAACCTGAAAATTTAAGAACGTAATAACTTCTAGAAAACAAGTATACGTGTAACAAAGTCGACGAAACCATAAAACAGAATTATATCGAGGACGGGGCGGTGCTAAACCTCTTAAAAGTACAAACGCGAACACTAGAACTCGATTAGAGTAGCGCACAAAATGTATTGTGAAATGAATGAATGTATACCGACCGTTTCAGCAGTTTCCTGGTCCGTCGCCTTTCCGGATGGTGTGGGTGGCGCACCAGTCCGTTCATTGTTCAATTCGTACGTTTCGTCGCACGCGTGGTCTTCTTTAAGTACCGGTAACACTGGAGGTTTGTTAGGAGCCGTATACGCGGGATTGTCACAGAAAACTGTCGCTCGCGAGAACGGTTTCGTCGTCGGCGAAAGTGGCGGTTTTGTGAACAGCTGTCTCGGCGGTACATTAGGCGACCGGGGCGTAGGTGGTAGTGTTTGATCCGAACTTAAATCCTCGCAACTCTTTATAATCGACGACTGTTGCAGAAACGATCTCTGGAATCGTTCGAACAATGGATCTAATTCTGGTTTCTTCTCTTGTTCGCCGAACGGATCTTTCACGAGACATGTACGAGCGTCGTCATACAGAACCGGCATGGACGCTCTTCGAAACATATCCGACGGATGACAATTTGGCGACTGCGATCCGTAACTGTTGAATTTCGTCACGAGCGTCGGCGACGGTATCGGTTTCAACGCTGCAAAACTCGTGATCATTTCAGATGATGCGGAATTCCTTTGTGTATACAAATTACTTTGGGAACCGGACCTAGCTGACGCATACAATGGCGGCGTTTGCATCGGAATTGAATTTCCTGTCGAAATCCGACACAGAGATTCGATCTGTTTATACTGATGATAAGGAATGTAGTACGGTGCTTGTTGCTCATACGGAGATTTCGATGTCGATTCAGACGTTTCTAATATATTCGGATCGGAGTTTCTGAAACTGTTGAGCTCTCTCTCATGAATCGTTTGTCTTGGATGTACGTCGAACAAGTTTGGAACTGATCCTGTGAAATGAACACTATCATCGCAGTCTGTTAGTACTTCTGATGGCGGCGCGGACGGTTTTGTGTCATGATACGGTTCTGTATTATTCGTCGGTAACGGACTACACGGAGGCGAGAATATAAAGTAAGGAACGTATTGAACTCCGTACGGAGTAAACGCACTACCTTGAGCAATTTCAGCGGTAATCGGCACAAATGTTTGTCTCATTATCGGATTGACATGTTGAAAATTCGGATTCAAAACATTGTATTGGTCTCTGGAGAAATCTGAAGACGTGTTCTGTGTCTGGAAACCGGCATGTCCTGGCCATTGTCTCTGTTGCCAGACGTCTGTTCTCTGATTTGTATAATCACAGTGTACAGTCGACGGCCGTGAGAAAACCGTCCGTCGCGGTGGAACCGGCGGCGGTATCGGCGAACCACCCCCACCCGCAGGTGCGCGTCTCCTATTGGCCGCTTTCTCGACGACAATCTCCCATCTAGAATCGCAAGCATCGTCCGCCGTACAGTCGGACGTATCTCTCGTCGGCGACGTCGAGGTCGTGCGTTTACGTTTCGTCACGTGCGGTCTTTTGCGACGTTTCAACGAAGGCACAACGTCAACACTGTTCCTGCGCGGTCTCGGCGGGGAGCATCGCGGCGAAATGTGACAACGGACCGTCGACGGCGACGGAGACGGAGCGCGCGATTTCTGTAAACGTAGAAGGAACGCAACAGGCGACTCATTGTTGTCATACGGTCGCTTCTCTCTACGACACGGTCTCCGGCCTCTGCGTCGGTGATCGGTATCGCTACAAGAACTGCTACTAGACTCATCTCTGTGCCCGTACGAGTCGACGTCGCTGTCAGAATAGTAGTGTTCATTGTTGGAATAGTCTTTTGTGTTCATGCTATTATGTTGAGGACGTCTCCGATGAATGACTCGCGCACATTGAAACCAAGATATCTTTATTTCCGGGATATCTTTACGTTTTTAAAACATTCAAATGTATTTCACATAATGGAAGTCTTCTTATTCACTCTCGTTGTAATCAGTTACTTTCTTTAATTATCAATTAATTTTATTTGTTCCATATTATAGAGTTCATTTAATTTAACCTTACTTTCAATATAATTAAAATATTTTCTTGCTATTATCATAACTTCTGGATAGATCATTTGTCATCGAATTGTATTTAAAAATATTTTTTAACTTACATTTTTTTATCCAGTTTAAGAAAAAAAATAAAAGTATATATGTATATATACATACATATATATATATATATATATATATATATATATATATATATATATATATATATACACATGTATATAGAATGATTGAATTTAGGCTTTCACACACTATAAGAAAAAAAAGTGAAGCCAACGGTACAAGGTAGTTGGTCGATATGTATTAGTAATAAAGAATTTGTATTTAAGACGAATATGCTTCCGTTGTGACAACCAAATGAAAAAAAAATGTATTCCGTTGAGCCAACTACTTTGCATAGTTGTATTTAATAACATGCGTGTACAAATTGACAGCTTAGCAAACGAACTATAAAAATGTATGTTAGATGAAACCAATCGTACAATTGATATCGGCGCCTAGTCGCTACGCAACGTCGCCACCGCTCGCTCGGATATATTGCGAATATCGTAATATATAAATACATTTGCATGTCTATATAACTACTCTTACAGTAAGAATGGGTACTTCGTATCATAAAGTCGTATGTTTCATTAAAAAATGAGATAAACACGTCTAACTCGTGGTAACGCGATAAGCGGCCGAAACTACTGGTGCTGTGATGGGTTGACATTCCCCTGATAACAAAATCTCGACATGGCAATGAGCAAGTGGGTCTGAGAGCAGCGAGCTTCTCTCGCGACCCAAGCTGACCTCCCCGTAATACTGTCTTTTAAATTGACCATCTACTTACTGCTCTAATCGTGCCTTCCGCTCTCCCAATATTACACTGGGGACGAGCACATCCATCTGCACAAGTTAAAGGTCCTTGTACATCGTACTTGTATCCGTACTTGGTGCTAGCACAACCTCGAATTGTAAAAATAAAATATTTGTTTTGACTACCACTTTGATATTGATGTGTAGTATATATATATATATATATATATATATATATATATATATATATAAAATGGTACTTCAGTTTACAAACTGCTCAACATACGAACTTTACCGTACAGTATTATGGTCTCTAGATACAAACCGTGAGATTTCAGAATACTGTAACAATTGTTTATAATTTTGCACTGAAATTTTCATTATCACTTTCATAAAATATATTTCTTGTTTCTGACATTACGGGTTTATCGCAAATAAGCTTCACCGAAATACAGTAATTATTTTTTCTGTTGCAACTGATACGAACTACTTTAAAAAAATGTGTGCAACATGAAAAATCGACAGATATCAATAAACATATTTCATTATTGGATTTAAAGTTTTCAAAAAAATACGTTAGAAATTCTATTTGTAGTAAGAGACAATATCTTACTTGTTGTAACAAATAAAATTGTTTACGTATTTTTTTGAAAACTAAATAACGATAAATGAAATAAGGTCCAAAATTACTTAAACTAGAATGACGTGTTTTATTGCAGATTCATATTATTTTCATTATATAACCTATAATATAAGGACCAATTTCTTGACCACCCTTTTTAAATATGGAACCAAGGAAAAATAAGGAGGAAAAAAATAAAATCACAATAGAATTGAAGAAACAAATCGTGAAAAAATTTGAGAACGGGATTAGACAAATTGATTTCTGCGCGCAATATAACTTGTCCGAATTCACCATAGCTACAATTATCAAGAAAACAGATTCGCACAAGAATCTAGTTGTGACTAAAGGAGTATCAATCGTTTCAACACGTAGGAATAAAGTTATGGAAGAAATTGAATCTTTATTACTTGTCTGGATTAATGACATGCAACTAAAAGGAGATACTGTACCTCAAAACATGATGTTTGAAAGCACAAGCTATTTACGGAGATCTTGCCATCCACTAGCAGCAGCAAAGAAATTAATGAGAAATTTAAATTTAGTAAGGGATGGTTTAAAAAATTTAAGAACAGAACCGGTATCCACAGTGTTGTAGGACATGGAGAAAGTGCTATTTCTGATAAAGAAGCCGCCAAAAAGTACGTAAAGAAATATCAGGAATTGATAGGAACAGAAGACTATAGGCCTGAGCAAGTTTTCAATTGGGATAAGACTGGACTTTTCTGGAAAAAGTTGTCTAAAAGAACTTTGATTACTAAAAAAGAAATGGCATTGCCAGGGCACAAATCAGTATATGACAGACTAACTTTACTTCTTTGTTTCAATGCCAGTGGTGATCTGAAGATAAAAACTTTGATGGTTTACCACTCTAAAAATCCTTGAGTCTTTAAAAAACAGAATGTTAGCGGACACAAACTTGGAGTTATGTAGAGAGCTAATAGTAGATCCCAGGTAACTAGGCAATTTTTCACTGAATGGATGACAGACATCTTTGCTTCCACCGTAAAACGGTATCTACAACAGAAGGGTTTGCCTGAAAAAGTTCTTGTAATGGATATATATATATATATATATATAGTGGTACCCCTCGACTTACGAACTTAATTCGTTCCAGTCCAAGGTTCGTATCTCGAAAAGTTTGTATCCCGAAACCTAGTTTTCTATTATATCTTAGGGCAAATCAATTAATCCGTTCTCAGACTTAGAAATATTGAAAAAAATGTGTTTGTATCGAAAATATAATTATTTTTATTTATGAGATTTTTGGTTTTTCATGGTTTTTAAAAAACGTTTTCTATAAAAGTGCTGCCTACGATGATTCCTTTTGTCTCTTCGATGAAGAAGGTTTGAGGAAGCTTTCGAGCTTATATATATATATATATATATATATATGTATATATATATATGTATATATATATATATGTATATATATATATATATATGTATATATATATATATATATATATATATATGTATATATATGTGCAAAATAATTATTTAGAAATGGAAACAGTGGAAATTCGTACCGTGATTTTTTTAAAGGCTTAACTCCTACCGATATAAAAAATGAGATGGATTCAACGTTAGGGGAATCCTCCACATCGAACACAACAGTCAAGTTCTGGGTTGTTGAACTTGAAATAATTCGGACGAGCACCAGTGATAAACCACGCAGTAGACGTCCCACTGAATTGACTACCCCAGAAGTGAATGAAAAAATCGACAAAAAAGTTCAGGAAGTTCACAAACTGAAAGTAAGCTAGCAAGACAGCAAAGATGAGATAGCAAAGACTTCTAGCATATCAAAGGAACGTGTATGTAATAAATTATAGAAATATTTGGGTATGACAAAGCTGTACGCCAGATGGGTGCCGCGTTTCCTCACACCTGACTAAAAATAATATCGAAAGGATGTTTAAAGACATTTTTTGACACTCTATAAGAGGAATCCAAAACAATTTTGCGTCGATACATAACTGATGGTGAGATTTGGGTCCATCAAAACACTTCTGAGATCAAACAGTAGTCGAAACATCAGTTCCTGCGATGACTAAAAGCAATAAAGTAGAATTCGAATTACCTGCCCACCAACCACACTCGTCAGATTTATCTTCAAGCGACTTCTACTTCTTTCTTAACCTCAAAAACGGAATGAAAAAGCAACAATGAAGTCAGCGGCGCTGTAAGTGGCTATTTTGAGAATATTGACATACCGGCCTATCAGTCAGGCATAACCGCTCTAGAACATCATTCGGAAAAGACTCTAGAGCTAAATGGAAATTATGTTGAGAAATAAATAAAGATCAATGCAAAAAAATGTTGATTTTTTACTCAGAGGCCCAGAACTTTTTACTCCGTCCTCGTACATTGTGAAACAGAACACTGATCATGTACCTGATATCCATCAACGATATCAGCCAATCAAAGGATGAATAAAACACACACAGCGGAGGAAACATTCTACACTAAAAAGTAACGAATATCGAATAAAGGTCAGTTGGACACTATTATTCTATAATTATATAAATTTCTATTTTCATTTTCTAAACACTCCCTCTTTCTCTCTCTCTCTTTTTATATATGCAACATATATATATATATATATATATATATATATATATATATATATAAGTATATATATATATATATATAATATATACATATATATATACACATATATATATATATATATATATACTTACATATATTTATATATATATATATATATATATATATATATATATATGTGTATGTATATATATATATATATATATATATACGAGGTCAGACAATTAAGTAATGCGACAAAATTCAAAAATCGAGTATATTCAAAAATTAAGGTACATCGCTGCGATCCCCTTCAAAGTAGTCCCCTCCCGCATCTATACACTTATTCCAGCGAGTTTTCCAGTTTTCGTAACAATTCTGGAACACTTCTTGTGGGACCTCTCCGAGTACCCTCGTCACAGATTCTTGGATATCTTCAACGGAGTCAAAATGTCGACCTTTTACGAATTTTTTCATATGGGGGAATAGGAAAAAGTCGCAGGGTGACATTTCCGGTGAATAGGGCGGTTGTGGTAACGTTGCGATGCATTTAGACGCCAAAAACTGAGAGACACTGAACGCACTGTGACAGGGAGCATTGTCGTGATGCAGAACCCAAGTCTTCGCGATCTCTGGACGCACTCTGAGCACCCTTTTTCGTAATTTTTCGAGCACATTGCGGTAGAATACTTGATTTACGGTTTGTCCAGGTGGTACGAACTCTTTGTGAACCACCCCTTTGCTCTCGAAGAAGCAAATCAACATGGTTTTCATTTTGGACTTGCTCATTCTCGCCTTCTTTGGCCTTGGTGCTCCAGGGGACAGCCACTGTTGGCTTTGTCGTTTAGTTTCGGGGTCATATTGAAAGAACCAACTTTCATCACCAGTAATAACTCGATCGAGAAGAGTAGGATCACTTTCAACCTGCTCGAGACAATCTTGAGCGATGTTCATTCGGTGGGCTTCGTGACATGCACTACTCGCGCGTTGTTACAAAACACTAAACAGCTGGCGAAGAAATGATCGTACGAGGGTGGTCAAGGTCTCAATCGAGAGAGTAGGGATCTGCTATTACGGTGGCGGAGTTACAGGTTCGCAGTGTTACCACAGGCCGAGAAAAAAAATCGGTCGCATTACTTAATTGTCTGACCTCGTATATGTATATGTATATGTATATGTATATGTATATATATATATATATATATATATATATATATATATATATGTATATATATATATATATATATATATATGTATATATTTGTATATATATATATATATATATATATTTGTATATATATATATATATATATATATATATATATATATATATATATATATATATATATATATATATATATATATATATATATATATATATATATATATATATATATATATATATATGTATATATGTATATATATATATATATATATTTATGTATGTATATATATATATATGTGTATATATGTATATATGTATATATATATATATATATATGTATGTATGTATGTATGTATTTTAAGGTCAGAACCCGCAATTATTTTTCTACCTACCTAATATATATATATATATATATATATATATATATATATATATGTATATATATATATATATATATATAGATATATATATATATGTGTGTATGTATTTTAAGGTCATAAACCGCGATTATTTTTCCACCAAACTAATATATATATATATATATATATATATATATATATATAAATATCATTAATTCATTCACTTTTGTTAAATAGCAAACTTATTATAACGCGTTAAAAGCATTAGCAAACATAATGGTATTGGAGAGGACATGAACTCGTAGTTCCGGTGTTTTAAAAAGCATCATACGATCTCATTAAAGAACCATTGGACTAAGAAATGCTACGAAAAAGTCATAAATATAATCTGAATGCTTTTAATACTGACATTAATTTCCATCGTTATCACATACATTCACAGTAGTACACAAGTACTATATACACACACATTGATACACACTTTAACCCACATAATATAAGCACGTACACACACACATATTAAATACGTAGAAAAATAAGCACAAGCACACGATATCGTATGGAGCATTACGTAAAATTACAGATTATTCAACAATGAGTGCATGTTTGTGCACGATGCGAGCGGGCCTCGACGCTCAATGTTATCTTCAATGTATTAATGATAGTGTGTGTACACAGAGTATTCATATTATATATGAAACGAAGTATTTTTGTTATATATAAAATTGAATATAATGTAGATGTTACGGTGAAAAAAATACAATGCTATTATCATTTTGTTATCATTTTCAAATGGTGAGCATTTTTTTAATACCCTATTTTTTTAATACTATGACGACATCGCATAAACGAAGATGTGTAGGTATGCAGAAAATGATCATTGCTCTTAGGATGTTATTCTAAATTAAATTCGTCTTATTTCAAATTATCATAGAATATTATCGAAGCCGAAACTCGTTAAAATTAAAAAGATGATTGATATTATGATACAACTAACATTACGTTTGTTTAATCATTTATGTCCTAATTAAGAATATATTGCGATTCAAGTGAGAAATAATACAAAATAGATGCGTTCAACCTCTTAACTGTTCCAAATGTGTACACAATAGACACATTTTAGATTTTATATTACCATAAAACTTTTTTTAATCTACTAAATTACAAACGATAATTATGTACTTACTATTTACTTTCTAATACTCAAATTCACCGTGTATATATATATATATATATATATATATATATATATATATATAAGGTTGGTAGAAAAATAATTGCGGTTTATTACCTTAAAATACGTACATACATACATACATATATATATATATATATATATATATATATATACATTTGGTAGAAAAATAATCGTGGTTTATGAACTTAAAACATACATACATACATACATACATACATATATATATATATATATATATATATATATATATATATATATATATATATATATATATATTAGTTTGGTGGAAAAATAATCGCGGTTTATGACCTTAAAATACATACATACATATATATATATATATATATATATACATATATATATATATATATATATATATATATATATATATATATATATATATATATATATATATTAGGTAGGTAGAAAAATAATTGCGGTTTATGACCTCAAAATACATACATACATACATACATATATATATATATATATATATATATACATATATACATATATACACATATATATATATATACATATATATATATATATATATACATATATATATACATATATATATATATATATATATATATATATATACAAATATATATATATATATATATATATATATATATACATATATATATATATATATATATATATATATAAATATATATACAAATATATATATACATATATATACATATATATACACATATATATATATATATATATATATACATATATATATATATATATATATATATATATATATATATATACATATACATATACATATACATATACGAGGTCAGACAATTAAGTAATGCGACAAAATTCAAAAATCGAATATATTTAAAAATTAAGGTACATCGCTGCAATCCCCTTCAAAGTAGTCCCCTCCCGCATCTATACACTTATTCCAGCGAGTTTTCTAGATTTCGTAACAATTCTGGAACACTTCTTGTGGGACCTCTCCGAGTACCCTCGTCACAGATTCTTGGATATCTTCAACGGAGTCAAAATGTCGACCTTTGACGAATTTTTTCATATGGGGGAATAGGAAAAAGTCGCAGGGTGACATGTCCGGTGAATAGGGCGGTTGTGGTAACGTTGCGATGCCTTTAGATGCCAAAAACTGAGAGACACTGAACGCACTGTGACAGTGAGCATTGTCGTGATTCAGAATCCAAGTCTTCGCGATCTCTGGACGCACTCTGAGCACCCTTTTTCGTAATTTTTCGAGCACATTGCGGTAGAATACTTGATTTACGGTTTGTCCAGGTGGTACGAACTCTTTGTGAACCACCCCTTTGCTGTCGAAGAAGCAAATCAACATGGTTTTCACTTTGGACTTGCTCATTCTCGCCTTCTTTGGCCTTGGTGCTCCAGGGGACAGCCACTGTTGGCTTTGTCGTTTAGTTTCGGGGTCATATTGAAAGAACCAACTTTCATCACCAGTAATAACTCGATCGAGAAGAGTAGGATCACTTTCAACCTACTCGAGACAATCTTGAGCAAATTTCTCTGTTCCATTTTCGTGACATGCACTACTCGCGCGTTGTTACAAAACACTAAACTGCTGGCGAAGAAATGATCGTACGAGGGTGGTCAAGGTCTCAATCGAGAGAGTAGGGATCTGCTATTACGGTGGCGGAGTTACAGGTTCGCAGTGTTACCACAGGCCGAGAAAAAAAATCGGTCGCATTACTTAATTGTCTGACCTCGTATATATATATATATATATATATATATATATATATATATATCTATATATATATATATATATATATATATATGTATATAAATATATATATATATATATATGTATATAAATATATATATATATATATATATATATATATATACATATCTTTTTTAATTTTCCTCGCAATTTTAAGTGGTCCAGAACTGTTGGATGACTAACACCTAACTTTTGTGCAAGCTCTCGAATGCAACTAACACCTTAGTATGAACTGAAGAAAGACGCCCACGACCTTCTTCATCTTCAAGGCTCCCGCCCTTAGCATGAAATTTTCGGAACCACCATAATACAGCACGTTCCTTAACAATAAACACAGCAAAAGCATAGTTTAATTTATGAGCAGTTTCTGCTTGTACCCGTTCTGAACTCATGATTTTGAATATAGGTGACTGTAAAGTTGTGAGCTTTGCGATACTTTATGGAAATAAATGAAGGCTACATCAAAAATAGTGCTTCTTAGTTATAAGTAAGATCTTATATAGACATACATTTTTGAAAAAAAAATTTTTGTTAAAATATTTCTAGCCCAATAAAAGTAAGATATTTGAAAATATCGAACAGATTCCTATATTAAACAACTTTCTATGGCTTCATATACGCTCTCTTTTTGTGGAACCAATTACTGAGACAAATAAAGGGACTATATATAAATAAATATATATATATATATATATATATATATATATATATATATATATACACATATGTATATGTATCAATATATATATATATATATATATATATACATATATATATATATATATATATATATATATATATATCGCATTGGGGATTTTCTCCCTAGAGAAACAACTGAAAGTCTGCTTTTCGCGACCGGTTTCAGCACGTGTGGCATCTTCACGTGGGTTTTGAGAACTAAAGTTATTTTTTAAGTCGATTTTCGATTTTCTGAAATCATTCTTCTCAGTAGGCTTTCATTTCATTTGCTGGGCCTGTGAAATCGTTCCTACTTCCAGTATATATCTTGTGTGCTGTATTGCTTTGTTTCACTTACTTCTTGAATTTAGTTATCCAAAAAAAATCTTTATAATAATATTAACATGAACACGATAAAATGACACTTTAGTTGAAATAAATTAAGTATAGAATTCAGAATCATCATGATTGTTTTTTTAGTAACCTAATATAATAAAAAAAATCACAATTTAATTATAGTTTGTACCTTATAAATAACATAATTACCACACAAATAAATGTGTCCAATCCCATAGAGATTTCCAGTCCCAATTGCCATCCTATTTCCAATCCCATTATTATGTTTGTTTACAAATTAAACAGTGTAAATATCTATAAACCGATTTATTCAATCAATCGTCACTATCGATAATTCCATCATTTTGATTATCTCAGAGATTTATTTATTATGCGACTCATTATTGGTCCCAATATTCGTTCTTATTAAAATAGTCATTTCAATTAAAATACGTTCGAAAACGTCAATTTAATTTCCTGTAAAGATTAACAGAGGTCTGACAAAATAATCCTAAATAAATATTTTCTTAAAACTGACTTCATGTAACCCTTCCGTTTGTATTGAGGATTAAATTTGTGGATTTGACGGTTGCGACGTTTTCTGAATTTTCATGAATAATAAACATATATATATATATATATATATATATATATGTATATATATATATATATATATATATATATATATATGTATGTATATATACATATATATGTATGTATATATATATATTATTATATTATATATTGAGATATATATATATATATATATATACATATATATATATATATATATATATATATATATATATATATATATACATTGTTAATCTCGTATACACTTCACACTATTTTTGAAGGTTAGTAACAAACTTTAAACGTGATAGATACAAAACTTAGCCATTCTACAACATTTTAATTATAATTCACTTACAATACTTTACTATATCTACATATTCATTTATTTATTACATTCTATTTTAAAACTCCAGTTTAATTTTCAGTGTTTTGAAGCAATGCTTTAAAAATTTTACTAAATTGTTCACAGGCACTGATTCCATAAATACACTGATGTAAATTGTTCACAGGCACTGATTCCATAAATACACTGATGCTAGTCTGATTTATATTGGAAATAAGCTTTCTCTTAATATACGAGGTCAGACAATTAAGTAATGCGACCGATTTTTTTTCTCGGCCTGTGGTAACACTGCGAACCTGTAACTCCGCCACCGTAATAGCAGATCCCTACTCTCTCGATTGAGACCTTGACCACCCTCGTACGATCATTTCTTCGCCAGCTGTTTAGTGTTTTGTAACAACGCGCGAGTAGTGCATGTCACGAAAATGGAACAGAGAAATTTAGAGCAACGGTGCGCGATAAAATTTTAAATTTTTATTTTTTAAATTTTTTTTTGAGTTATTACTGGTGATGAAAGTTGGTTCTTTCAATATGACCCCGAAACTAAACGACAAAGCCAACAGTGGCTGTCCCCTGGAGCACCAAGGCCAAAGAAGGCGAGAATGAGCAAGTCCAAAGTGAAAACCATGTTGATTTGCTTCTTCGACAGCAAAGGGGTGGTTCACAAAGAGTTCGTACCACCTGGACAAACCGTAAATCAAGTATTCTACCGCAATGTGTTCGAAAAATTACGAAAAAGGGTGCTCAGAGTGCGTCCAGAGATCGCGAAGACTTGGGTTCTGCATCACGACAATGCTCCCTGTCACAGTGCGTTCAGTGTCTCTCAGTTTTTGGCGTCTAAAGGCATCGCAACGTTACCACAACCACCCTATTCACCGGACATGTCACCCTGCGACTTTTTCCTATTCCCCCATATGAAAAAATTCGTAAAAGGTCGACATTTTGACTCCGTTGAAGATATCCAAGAATCTGTGACGAGGGTACTCGGAGAGGTCCCACAAGAAGTGTTCCAGAATTGTTACGAAAACTGGAAAACTCGCTGGAATAAGTGTATAGATGCGGGAGGGGACTACTTTGAAGGGGATCGCAGCGATGTACCTTAATTTTTAAATATACTCGATTTTTGAATTTTGTCGCATTACTTAATTGTCTGACCTCGTATATATGTATGTATATATATATATATATATATATATATATATATATATATATATATATGTGTATATATGTATATATATATATATGTACATATATGTATATATATATATATGTATATATATATATATATATATATGTATATATATATATGTATATATATATATGTATATATATATATGTATATATATATGTATATATATATGTATATATACATATATATATACATATATATATACATATATATGTATATATACATATATATATACATATATATATATATTTATATATATATGTATATATATATGTATATATATATATGTATATATATATATGTATATATATATGTATATATGTATATATATATATATATATATATATATATGTATATATATGTATATATATATATATATACATATATGTATATATATATATATATATATATATATATATCTGTATATATATATAAAAAAAATCGGTCGCATTACTTAATTGTCTGACCTCGTATATATACATATATATATATATATATATATATATATATATATATATATACATATATACATGTATATACGTATATATATATATATGTATGTATATATATATATGTATATATATATATATATATATATATATGTATATATATGTATATATATGTATATATATATATATATATATATATATATATATATGTATATATATATATATATATATATATCAAATATTGTTGATTGAAGAAATATGATATTGATAAAAAAAAATCGAAAATGAAGGAAATTTCTTATAGGTTATTTATGTAAATTTCCGTTTAAGAGCATTTCTCCCTATTTTATCAAATATTGTGGATGTATTCAGTTAATTATTGATGTAAAATTGAAAGCGAACCATGTTATGTACAAAACATTATTAAAGGATATGTTGAATTGTAAACGAAAGTCTGCTTCTTTTCAGCAGTTTTCGTTTATAGATATACAATTATTTTAAACCAATCGCATATACAGCTACGTACAGTAAGTATTTAGAAAAACTGCATTGAGAAAAAGGTTGGAATTGCATCCACTAAATGAATATATAATTCTCGTCATGTAGCTCAAACGATATACAGTAAAAGAAAAGAAAATTGTACTTGAAAATGATATAGTATTAATTCTCCTGTTCCGGTGCGGTCAACTCACCCGACCGTATATTTTTACTCACAGAACACTGATATACCTTATTACCTTGTATTATTCGGTACTATTAATGATGAAACCACAATATATACCTTGCAATTTGCGGACGATCAGGTTCTTGTAGCGCAGGATAAGGAAGACCTCGAATACATGGTTAAGAAGCTGAAACAACAATATGAGAAAGGAGGGCTAAAAATGAATATTAGCAAAACCAAATATTTATGCGTAGGGGGAACTGCGACTACAGAATTAGAATTAGACAATGATGAAAAAATATCAGCATGTGAGGTTTACAACTACTTGGGAGTGAAACTTAATAGGGAAGGCAAAGACTCAATGGAAATACGAGGAAAAATCGCACAAGGTAGAAGAGCTATTAGGAAACTGAATAGTATTTGGTGGAGCCCCACAATATCGAAACAACGGAAATGGCAGATTTACCAAACAGTGGTTAAAAGTATAGCCTTATATGGAGCGGAGGCATGGTCAGCAACAGAAGAGGATAAAAGACGAATTGCTGCCATGGAAATGGATGCTCTAAGAAAATCCTGTCGAATATCAAGAAGAGATCGAATTAGAAACGAAAGGATCATGCAATTAATGGGCGTAGAAGACAACATCATTGAGGACATTGAGCGGAAACAACACACCTGGTACGGCCATGTCAAGAGAATGACCGACACAAGACTGCCTAAGCAAGCGATGGAGTATTTACCGCCGGAACGACGGAAGCGAGGTCGCCCACGGAGATCTTGGAACGAAGGAATCCGTAAATTGATCAGCGAGAGAGGATTGGACGAACAGCTGTGCCAAGATAGAAAGGAATGGAGGAAAAAATTGAAGAGCGGAAAGCGTCGACAGGCTCTATAAACCGCATATAGATAGATTATTCGGTACTATCACCAATGAGTTTAACACTATTTCTACCAAAGGTGTCGAAAGGCACCTTTTAAAATTTTAATTTAAAATTATTTTCTAAGTTTCATTATTTTTTCACAATTAATTTTTGACTTTTCGTATAATAATTGTTAAATTAATTTAGCGGTATCATTTTCGTCCGGCTCCTCCTGGACCTAAAAATACGTACATAATTAAGTAAGGGAATCGGTATTTCAGTTATAACAGAAAATAGAGAAATCGTTGGTATAACTTTTAGATTCGTTTGTTGTCTGTGATGTTGCATTTTACTGTAGCTCATTGCAGTGAATAGTTCTAAAAATAATTGTATAACGAAAGTTTACGTGTTCTGCTATTTGTTTCCCAGTGACTTCAGTTCAAATACGCAGCCGTGAAAAACTTGAAAAACAAATTGTTGAAATTGCCATTGCAGCTACTTAAGTAGTAAAAGTGTTTATAATACCGGTAATTATTTTTACTAATTACTTTATTTATTCAAATTAATTTCTAATTCTAAGGAAATCCAGAATTTCAAAAATTACAAAAAATAAATAATATAAGTGAAGAATGCTCTGAGAATGTTGAAGGCTCACAATCTGAAAGTGAAGATGAGTTGGATGAATTTTTCGACAGTGATCACGAAATCGATAACGATTATGAAAATTACTCATGAAGCACTGTAGATGAAGAGGAAGATATTTTGAATGTAAGCAGAAGACGAAAGGGAATGAGGTTTCTGACAGATTCTGGAGACGATGGTGAAGAAAGCAATGAACGGCAAAATATTGAAATTGCTATTGATGGAACAGTTTGGAAAAAAATCAAAACAAAATTCTCTCCTAAGAGACTTCTACTTCATACTTTTTTCAAAGATGTTTCTGGTCCAACTGGACGTGCCAAACGAAATATTATGATGGGTAAGGTAAGCACTGCATTTTATTTACTATTTGATAATCATATTATGGAATATATTATAAAATGTACGGAACTGGAAGCACGAGGAGTTTTGGGAAAAGAATGGAGTTTACCTCGAGATAAATTACAGGCATTTATAGGTCTTTTATATATACGCGGTGCATACGAGCAGAAAAATGTCAACGTATCGTTTTTATGGAATATGAAATGGGGTCCCACATTTTTTCGAATAGTATGAGCCGAAATTGTTTCATTGAAACACTATTTTTTGCGTTTTGATAAAAAAAGAGCGAAGCCAACATTTGGGAAGGGATAAATGCACTTTGGTATCAAGAGTATGGGACACATTCATTGAAAATAGTCAAAACTGTTATAAGCCAGCCGCAAATATCACAGCTGACGAACAGCTGTTCCCAACCAAAGCTGGATGTAAATTCACCCAATACAAGCCGAATAAGCCAGATAAACTTGGCATAAAATTTTGGTTCAGCATCTGATATAGAAAGTACATATGTTGTTAATGAGTTTCCATACTTGGGAAAAGATGAAACGAGACCAACATCAGTTTCATTGAGTGAGACCGTCGTTTTGAAGCTCATTGAACCATTTACTGAACTATGACTGAAGCTACTGAACCATTTACCATACTACCATACCATACTACCATTTATCATACTGGACCATTTACTGAAGCTACTGAACCATTTATTTTTTTTAGTAGAGCAACCATATCTCTAAAAGCTATGTTATTGAATAAGAAAACATAATTTTATTACAACGCTATTTTTGTGATTACTATTTTTTATTATGAAGACTGAAAGTTTGTCAAGTTAATAATATTACAATGTTTAATTATTTTTCTGATAAAAATAAAAAAAATTAAAAAGATAATATTTTTTAATAATTATTTCCACAGTTATTTGCATTCAAACGCAAAGGTGTCAAAAGACACATTTTGGTCGAAATAGGCATACACAAAATTGTGGTAGAAATAGTGTTAAAAAAATAATGATTGAACCCGTAAATATTGCTTTAATTTTCTTTTATTTCAAAACCAACCTCAACAGTGCTATGCATGCGTTGTTCAATAAACGTCAGTTTACTGATTGTGAAACTTATGCCGAGAGGAAGTAAAATATTTTTTATTATATTTTATTAATTTCTTGTCAAACACATGTGTAATTGATACTAATCGTTGGTATAAGGATTGTCTTTGATGTTCAGCTAATTGAAAGTCCTTTTATTCATTCATAAATAGTAATTTTCATAAAAAATATTAACGGAAAACTGTGTTCACTGCACCGGCACGGAGAGTTTTAAAACAGCACCGGGCTGTAAGAGTTAAAGATCATAAAAGTCATAAAATATTAAAGATCACTAAATGATACATCTATTCTGTACGAGTTAGCCATATTTAACATACTAATTGGTTTAGTCGTGTTTATTAACGTATTCTCGAGTTTAATAGGCATGACTGGATTTCATGGTGGATTAAATGCTACTAACCAATGAGACTTATTTGCAAACTTTAGTGAAGACTATGAGCGAGACTTTATTTTTTTTAAATTTAAAATTCAAAAAAATAATTAATTGATTCTTTTTGGTTGGTAAGAAAATAATTGCGGTTATTTTTTTATGAATTCTAACCATATATTTTCAATGAAAGTATCATTTCCTCGTGTTCATGTTGGTATCATTTTAAAGTGCATTTTTCGGTCTGTATTTTAATATCATCGACTATGGTTTTATTATCAATCTTGCTTCAAATCGGGATATTGAATTAAAGATGGAAAAGAAGCAAACAAGAGCATTTTTTTTGTATGAGTTCAAAACGGGTGGTAAAGCAGCAGAAACTGCTCGTAAACTAAACGATACTTTTAGTGTGAGTACTGTTAAGTAATGTAGGGTACAATGGTGGTTCTAAAAATTTCGTGATGAGGACGAGAGTCTTGAAGATGAAAGTAGGAAGGAACAAGGTCGCGGGGTTTTTTCTTCAGTTCATAAAGACCCACTGAAGGCTGATGAAGGCTGTTAATTGAATCAGAACCACGTACAACAATTAAAGACCTTGTACAAACGTTAAGCGTCAGTCATCCAACAGTTCTGAACCACTTAAAACAGCTAGAAAAACCGAAAAGGAGAAAAATGTATACGAGTTTGAAGGTCATAAACCGCAATTCTTTTTCTATCAGCCTAATACAAACATAACCGTCAAAGACTGACATCGAAAACAGGCCTAATAAATTCAATGAAAAAAAATATTATAAAGAAAATTAAATACAATCGAAAATTAATTGCACTCGATCTGATGAAATAAATAGTTCTAGTTCGAATTTAATAGCAGAGGTGCAAATTCAATCACCGTAATAACTCCGCCACATACAAATGATTATTTTTCTTGCGTATTGAAAATAAAATCGTTGATTAACGAATTCATCCGACTGAATCAAGAATACGATACAGTAATAAAAGTGCTGTTGATTATTACACAAAAATGATATTTGTGGTTGATAGTAAATTATTTCAAAATGATAAAAAGAAAAAAGAAATTTGAAAAGAATATAATAAAACCATTGAAACTACCAACTATGTGTTCTATGGTCAAGCATGATTGGGAAGATTAATAGATTAAGAGGTTATGATTTACAGAAAACCTATTAAAGTAAATAGAAATTCCTTTCAATACATATCAAACATTTTTCGTGTCATTTATGCCTCTTTTCATTCTGTCAATCCGAGAATTAAATTGCCAAATCACACACATATATATATATATATATATATAAATACAGTCATGACCAAAAGGATTTTGCAACCTGTCATTTTTTCTTTAACATTATAAACAAATTTGTAAAACCAATTCAATTTTGCATTGTTGTGTCTTTACTTGCTGATATAATTTACATACGGCTTCCAGTAGGCTAAAAAAACATCTGCTCCCTATAGTAAGGAATGAAATATATGGCATTAAATAATGTGTTTTCATAAGACAGATGTTTTGCTTCGGCAAAACTTCAATCTGTTGTTTATGATTACAGTTCATGTTAATGATTTTAACGCGATTATGACATCTGTAGTAGCTTTTTATTTTAAAAATTAAAGTTTTTGCTCATGATCAATAATTTATTAGAACAAACAGTGCCTAAAATGGGGGAATTAAGTGGACCATCAACGCTTCCAAGTTCAATTTTTGCATGAAAAAGGGAGTCCCACACATAAATCCTCAGGATTGTGAAGTGTTCATAATATGCTGTGCTGTATGGCATTAAACGTTTTGCGGAGACTGGTTCCATCATGAATAGAAGCAGAACTGTCAGAAAAAGGTTAAATTCTAAAGGTGTGGATTGAATGGTTATTCGAATCTCCCTTAAAGATAGGAAAAAAAATTCTGTCGCGCTCGCTGCTGACACATTTGAACGAATACAGTCAGGTATAAGAGCAAGAACAGTGAGAAAAAGAGTTGGAGAAGCTGAGCTAAAAGTTTGCAAGGCCAGGACAAGCCTACCGAGTCTTTCAAATGACAACAGAGTCACTGCCATTTTATTTGACTGTCCTGCCGGTCGCATGGTAGCTCTAGCATCCGTGTGATTAACATCTTCTTGGAGAACATCGTACTAGCACATTGTCACCGTAATTCGATGCAACAATGAAGAAAGTCCATAGACAACGTCTATTAAACTGAGTATACATTTTTTGGGCCCTTCTGTATATATATAAATTATTTTCTTGACATGAAATTTGTAAGGTTTAAATAATTACTCGACAGTTCGTGGAATATCTTGCATTTCAAACAATAGGTTAGGAACAGGTTTGTTTTATGTTCCCTTACGAGTAGATGAAACAGTTTTTATTTATTTATTTCTTTTAAAAAAAAACATTAAAATTATACTAATAATATTTCAAAAATATAGATTACTTTAGTTCAATGGAGAACCTTGTGACACAAGTATGCAAAATATATTAACTGATAGAATATAAAAACCAATGGTAACATATTTAAGAACATAAAAAAAATCTAGTAATAAATATTTGTGGTAATATAAGATATGCATGAAAATTTTATTGAAATAACAAGATCGACATATTTTTTGCTCAGCTTTCATTATGATTTTTATTAAAATACAGTTTTTTGACTATTTTTTGATAAAAATTATGTAATTACATTAATAAAGTAAAATCTTTTTACTTTATTAAAGCAATTAAATATTATTTTTGAAAATCGTTCCCTCTTTTCAAGTTCTTCTAGCTTTTTAATTTTTAGATTTATTTTTACGTTCATATACTTATGTCCAATCCTGATAAGTTCTAAAAAACTCGATCAGTTCTAGTCAGCGCTAATCTTTATAGCCAGTTCTAGTCAGTTATTCTTAGACTTTACAAGGGGAGGATACGCCCTCAGAAATTGAGTTTGGGACCAAACTTTGTGTAGTGGTAGGGTACTCCAATAATATTAATATAGTAACGTACTAGCTCGCACTATCCAGCCATTTTCGAGAAAAAAGGCTCCGAAGTTTCCGCATCTTATACGAGAAATTATTTTTTTGACATTCAACTAGCTTCCTCCCCTTGTTAGTCAAACTTTGTCGGAAATTGTTAGGTCCAGAAAGATAAAGTAAAGTAATTTTAGAAGAATTATTTCAAATTACCATCTTCTAAAGTACTGTTTTTAAAGAATTCACTTAGAACCAAGAAGTAATGACGAATATATTTTCACGTTCATATATTTATAATAATTTAGTTCTATAAAAATACAAACTGGTGTATTTACCTGAATGGGTTAGTAATTCTGTCACATTGGCACTTCATTAGAAAATTATCTCTGTAAATTTTAGATTCAGATACACGATTAAAAAATACTTTTTTCATATATCAGATTAGTTAAATAGTTAATAGATCTAAAATTTGTAATTGTTATTTATTTATTTTATAAACAGATACAGTCGACTTAGTTCTAAACGTTGATTAAAGGCAAATATCTGCAACAATTTTATAAAAAACCTTATAAGGAAACATGAAAAAATCATGCATATGATTTGATTTTGATGTTTTTTTTTAAAAATACTGCTGGTTGAAGAATGCATTATTTTGAGGGCTTGTAAGTAGTAGAAAATTTAAATGTCGTGCGCAGCAATTCCAAAAGATACTTCGGCCAATGTTCCTCGTGCATTAGTTGGCCGAAATCAGAAGTGTCTGGATGCTAATGGTGACCATTTTGTGAACCTGTTGTGATTGTAGAAAGCATACATGCTCACGTCCATCCCTTGAAATCTGTATAATTCTAATAATCAATCTTTTATACAGATATTTGGAATATTAATTTGTATACATTTTTTGGCCTCTCTGTATATTCAAAAACTGAAAATTTCAATCCTCTTTTATGTACTTACAATCATAACCACATAAGTGAAAAATTATAAAGTATTATAATTATAACTGAACATCAAAGAACTGATTAGAATGTGCTTTTTTTAAAAAACATAATATATTCAATTAATGACGTTATCTAAAATTATACTGGTCGGTCTTCTCTGTTGAGACGATCTGAAACAGACTGTACGTTTTCGTTGTCACAAGATTGGTGTATTGAAACTTGGGGTCACTGAAACATTGCTATCAATCACTCTGAACATATCAGGGATAAAATGGAATACCGTATCGATATTTGACATGTGACTTGTGCAGCTTATACTATAGATTTATAGCCTTAATTACACATCAAACCATTTACTTCAATATTGTAAAATCGTCTATAGACTTATACTTCTTATATAAGGATATCATATAAATAATGTGGATATATTTACTTTTATTCCTCTTTAACAAATGTGTGTGATATATTATTTATTGTATGTATATATATATATATATATATATATATATATATATATATATATATTTATATACATACACATATATATTAAGTCGATAGGAAAATAATGAAATATTGCCAATGCTAATTTGAAAAATCACACTTGATAGCCGTGACGTTACCAAATGAATGGTGGCACTATCTCATAGAAATTTACTAAACTTATCAAACGACCTTCGTATTTTTCATTTGTAATTATTTCGTTTCAACACACTCTTCCTATCTTAAATGTTCGAATTATTACAATATAAAACATAGGAAAAAATGCTTTAAGAGCGCTCTTTCCGAACCATATCATTCTCAAAAAACCACAAAAACTGGTTGTAACAACCAGGGTTTTTTTTATAAAAGTCAGTAACAGAATCGTGGTCGATTATCTTGGAAAATGACAAACCAGCACGGAAAACTATTTGGATTCTAACCTTTTGGAGCAATGAAAACCTACAATGGAAGATAAAACGCTTCAAATCAATAAGAAGAGTCTTCTTTCACTATAACAAAAGGTTAATCCATTTAACCAGAATCACAGAGCCAAAAATCGAGTATTCAACTTTGATTTGGTGTCCTATGCTATGTATTCGACGGAATTAGCAACGTTTATATTCCATCGAAATCAAGAAAATATGGAATTAAAATCTGTTGAATTTGCGATGCAGAAAATTCGTATCCATTATACGGACAAATTTATACCATAAAAACTGCGGACGGTTGAAAAGGGCGAACGAATCGTGAAAGAATTAGCTTTATTATATAATGGATCAGGTAAGAAATATTTCTATAATTTTTTTACAAAGCTACCTTTAGCGAAATTTCTTTTATCATGGAACCTTACAGCCGTTAGAACTTTAAAAAGAAACAAAAAATATATTCCGACAGAAATGAGTGCTTCTAAATGTCGCGAAATATACTTATATATTATAACACATATATTATAACACTGTTTGGTTTCCATGAAAATGTTACAATTTGTTCTTATATTCGAAATAAATACAAATCTGTTATACTTTTTATCTACGATGCATTCGCATATGACTGTAAGTGGTAATGAAAAGAAGAAACCAGAAATAAATAATTATTATAATAAAAACAAGTGGTCGATACCATGGATCAAATGTTTGGAAGGTACATTAGGAAAAGGGCATCAAAGAGATAGTCTCTATCTTTTTTTGTAATATAATTGATATAGCGAGTTTAGCGGATTATATTATAAATATAATAAAATGATTAAAAAAGACGAATGAGCGCCACAGTTTTTGCGCCAATTTGGAGAAGAACTCTGCATGCCTGTAATTCAAGATCGATCGAGAAATTATCGAATAATGTGGAATTTTACAACAAAGCTTAATATTGAGAGTGTGTTTGGTAAACAAATTAGTAACAGCAACACTCCTTTAACATCAACCGACCAAGCATTGGATAGCACGGGAAGAAAAATTGTTGTAGGCTCATGCCATATATGTTATAATAATGTAATAAAAAAACCGGCGAAAGACTCGAAAATTATGTGAAGCATGTAAAAAGCCCACGTGCAATGAACAAACTGCAACACACTAACGAATATGCTTCATGTGATTTAAGTGTTAGTGTTATGACTGTTTCTCATCATCTCGCTGCAATAGAAAAGGTGAAAAAGCTGAATAAATGGGGGCCGCACGAATTCACAGATGCACAGAAACTGAGACACTAAGAAGTGTGTTCATTGATGATTCGAAATGATAAAACGAGATTTTTAAATCGGAGCATTACTTGTGATGAAAAGTGGTTTCTGTATGATAACATAAAAAGATCTGGACAATGGTTACATGCAAATGAAACTCCAGAACACGCACCCAATCCGTCATTACACCAAAAAAAAACTTATGGTTACTGTGTGGTGGACAAATAAAGGAATCATCCATTATTCTTTTTTAAAACCAGGCAAAGCAATTACGGCTGATTCATATTGTCGCGAAATCGACAATATGAATGAAAAATTAAAAATAAAACAGCCAATGCTAATCAATAGATATGGGCCAATACTATTGTAAGACAATGCTCGGCCACACACATCTCGAATCACAATTTACAAATTAAATTCATTAAATTATGAAATTTTACCGCATTTCCCTTATTCACCTTTTACCAACAGACTATCATCTTTTTCGACACTTCATCATTTAAGAAATAAAAAATTACAAAACAAAACAGAAGAGATTTAAGGATTCAAAGACTTTATAAGTTTTAAAAATATCGATTTTTATAAAAATGGGATAAATAATCTAATTTATCGTTGTTAAAAGACCATTGAAGCTGATGGAGCTTATTTCGATTAAATATATTTTGTTTTGTTAAAAATATTTCGTTTTACTTCTCATCCACACATTCCGCAAATTCATGTTACACTAATATATACATACACACAAACACACACACACACACATATATTATATATATATATATTATATATATACACACATATATATTATATATATATATACACATATACATATATGTATATATATATATATATATACACATATATATATGTATATATATATATATATATATACACACACATACATAAATGTATATATATATATATATATATATATATATATATATATATATATATATATATATGTATATATATATACATATATATATGTATATAAATATATATATACATATATATATATACACATATATAATATATACACATATATAATATATACACATAAATGTATTATGGAAAAATCATAAATCTGTCATAAATATCGAAGATGCACAATACATACGCGTACACCATATGTTAATGACTGAAAATTAAAAATACTTTAAAATATAAACAAAGAAGCTCTTCTTTAAATACTTTTACATAAAGCTGAATACATTTTCAAACACTTTTATAATCGTATACTGTGGCACTGAACTGGTAACTGGTACTATGAATATTCAAAATAAATGATTACTAACACATTGTTCAAGTCAAACGCGACTGACAAAGATATACGGCCACAAGTGCCAACGAATGCAAAGGCATGTGAATTTGAAAAATCTCGAATATTTTTGATAAATAACAACATGTAGTTCTGCAAATATGTGACATGGATTGTACCAAATTTATAAAAAAAAAAATATTTGTGAGAAATTTCATGTGTATATTTTTTACTAATTTTAAATTATTCTAAATATGTTTACACAGTATATATATATATATATATATATATATATATATATATATATATATATATTGAAATTTTCATACATTTTCAAATTTCTCTACTTTTATGTTATTATTTACAAAAAGTTATAAAGCGATCTGAACACAAACGCAAAGAAAAATGATTGTATAAAATATTCAAACAATTTAAATTAATAGATATTAAAAATATGTTATTCGGTTACATTAATTAACAATAAACGAATTAATTGCCAGATATCTGAACTGTATAATGAATTAGAGACGAGATAATTTAATGAAACAAACCTGAATCGATGCACCGAATAACTAAGTTGACTTTACAATATTTTTAATAACGACACTCATATTGTCATGAAATTTAATAAGATACACAATCAATCACTTTGTGAAATTTTGCATACATATTTTAATCACTGCGAGAATGTAAATAGTTATGAGGTAAATAATGAACGGTTCCACTTTCAAAATGTTTATATACGAGCTTATAAATCCATTTTGTGTACATATTTTAAACCCATATTGTGGTAACGATTGAATTTTGTAACTGACGTGATTGATTATCGATTCGCTGTTCACATATATAAGGTTTATATATGAGTTTACATTTATTTGAATAAAAATTTATATAGGAGTATATCAATGTAAATGTTTTTAATCCAATGAATATAAATGCATTTTTTCATAAAATGCAATCAATGAAAAAATTTTCATTCATAACTAAAACATCAAATTTATATATATATATATATATATATATATATATATATATATATATATACAGTCTCGACCATTGAAAGTGGTTCACCATTAGTATTATGGGTTTACATCGTTAAAAGAAAAAGAAATGAATTACCTGGGTTGTTTACTATTGTCCTGTTAAATACACATGCCTTCACAGAAGTGACTCAGTTATGTTTGCGATTTCAAAGTGGAAGGCGTGATTGAACCTCATAAAATAACAATGCCAAAATACGTTCATAAATCTACGAAGAAAAAAATATAAATTATTAATTTAGCAAGTGTCAGACTGTCAACAGATAATATTTCTAAAGGAACTGGATGTTCTCAGACATAAGAGATAAGAATTTAGAAATAAGAGAAATTTGGATACAACAGATCAAAAGAAAAAATCTGGTAAAGTTAGTTAAGAGAGAAGAACGTTTGCTAATTCATGTTTCTTTACAACATTGATTTAAAACAGCTACAGAAATAGAACCAGAACTATTCGATCAATTTTCAGTAAACATAAATGTTGAAACAGTTCGAAGGCGACTGAGGGACAGTGGATTACATGCATGAATACCTGCCAAAAAAAAACACTTCTAGCAGGTAAAATGAAAAAAAAAGATCGGTTAAACTGGACAATGTGTTATGATAGTTGGACAGCAATGATTGGTGAACAGTCATGTTTTCCGATAAAATCATAATCAACCTCTTTTGCTCTGATATTTTTCAGTACGTGTGACGACGAAATGAAGAAACTTTTTGGAAAAGTACACCCTGAAAACTGTAAGGCACTTTTAAAGACAAACGATTTAGCGATGTTTTTTCTTATTATGGTGTTGGTCATTTGGCGTTTTTGATAAGCTTTATTAATAGAGAAGAGTACAAACGTTTCTAAATAATAGCCATTTACCTTCGACGGTTAATCACCTTTCACACTGCGACTCCATTATCTTCCAGTATGATTATGAACTAAGCCATAAGTCACATGACGTAAATATTAGCTTTTGTTTACAATTTTATTCGCTGATAGTAAGATTTTGTATAAAAAATGAGTGTTCCTGTTAATTTACCATAAGTAACCATTTACTTACAAAAACTTGGAGTTACGACACTTCCATGGCCAGGAAGTATTCCTGATCTCAACTCAATGGAAAATATCTGGGGTATAATAAAACATCGATTAAGTAAAAAGAACATACGTACAATAAATAAATGGAGATCGGAGTTACTGAAAGAGTGGAATGAAGGAATGACGAAAGATTTCATCGAAAAAACAATGAATTTCATGTTGTAACGCGTTAAACCCGTAATAAAATCGATCAAAAGGAGGGTCGATCAAATATTAATATTACGAGCAAAATTTAAATTAAATATTTGTGTATATATTAGTATAGTAAAATTAAAAATGTCGTTTGAGTATTGTATTTATTAAAAAAAGTCACTAATCATAAAATAGGCTATAAAATTCATTTTTTTGTTCAAACTCCCAGAACATATTTTTTGCACAATTACCATAACTAAATCTACTAACCGAAACAATTTAAAAAAAATTGGATTTAACCATTAAATTATAAGAAATATATAATCCTTACAATAAAATTATAATATTTTTGGGGATGAACAACTTTTAATAGCTGTGACTCCAAGTGTACGTATGTATATGTATATATATATGTATATGTATATATATATATATATATATATATATATATATATATATATATGTTCCGTAAAATTTCAAAAAATTAACAAAATATTAACAATTGAACAAAAAACGTGTGGAGATTTTGTATTAAATTATTATAAACGATGACACCCGAAGTGACAAGAAAAATTATGATACTGGTATCATAACAACTACATAAAGAATAGAATAGAATAATAACTTTCATTTTTTAATGATTGGTATTCAGTTTGTTACATTATACACAAGTTTATACATAATGTATGTGTTTGTGCATTTAGTGTGTTCTTTACCTCTCCTAGGAGTTAAAACGATTTTGTCCGTAATGTGTGTATTTTTTATGTTTTGTTTTTCTGTTCTTGTATTGTGTACAGCCAGGAAATTATCAATGCCAACCGGCCAGGACATAACAAATACGCACATACCTGCAGCTGGGGCCTGAAGGGCCCTCGCAATTACTTAAGTTCCGAGCAAGAACGCTCACGGTTCGCGAAGTTCATATCTCTGGACAATTGGACAGTAAGGATTATTTTCTCTAAATGGTGGAGCAGTTTTCCATGACCCCCAAGGGGGTCGCCTCCTGGTGGAAAGTCAGCGGAGCTCCATATCGACCGGCGAAGGTAAACCTCTTATTGACTCAGTTTTTGTGGCAGGTACGCCGGATCACAGACCACTCTCGTCGCCTCGCACTACGCTTTCAGCAGACTAGGCCGCTGGAAGCGACAGTGTTCGGCGACGAGGTCGTTTTTGTCTAGTCCACGGATTAAAAAGCGTTATCGCTGACCTCCGCCCGATCGTACAGTCGGCGGACTTATCCGCGGACAAACTCGTAGATTGTAGGGAGCAAGAGATCCCGATGAAGAGTAGTGTTTCTCACCAGGTAGTGCGCATCAGTCATGATTCGCAGCAGCCGGTTTTGAAACAACATAAATACAATTTTAAGATCAATATGCGCCGTTACTTTTCATGAAATAATGAGAGGAGCCATCGACGTGGTTACCGTCCCACGAGTCATTAGAAACCCGATAAACAATATATGACAGAAAAGTGAAAGATAAAACGTAGTGGAATACGCAACGCAGAGGTTGAATATAGCGCTTGGTCATAATCTGGGAAAAGTTGCAAAAAACCCAGATGCCTTTACAACGAAAACAAATCAAATCAAATACAAATTTATTGACATCAAATATATATAAACTATTTACAATTGTAATGTGTCTGTGTGGTGTAGGGTTGTTGTGGTGTGGTTCCCGCGCCGTAGCGCTAACCGCTTGCGATCGGGGTTTGTGTGTCGTGATGTTGCAATTTTTATTTGTTGTTTCTGTAAGTTATGTATTGCCCGGAAATTTTCAAAACCGGGCAAGACCTTAACACAACGAATACAATAAAATGTGTAACTTTATAAAACAACATGTCGCAATAGAACTATGAGAGTGATTATACAGACATTCTAATATATATTTTTTTATTTATTTATTTATATATATATATATATATATATATACTCGTATATATATATATATATATATATATATATATATACTCGTATATATATATATACACACACAAACACACATATATATATATATATATATATATACACACGTCTGTTTGATATATATTCTGAACTTACTTTGAGTTTTGCAACTTTACTCTGAACTTGTTTTTATCGAAAAACTTAAAGTAAATCATATATTTACTGCAAACATTTTATTTGTGAATTTTCATTTAATTTGATAAATTTGAGCAGATACGTCAATTAATGTTGAATAATTATCAATAAGTTTAATTTCGTACATTTTTTATCACACAATAAACCGTATTCAAAATTCAGGTTAGCTCCAAAATATATGTTTGACAGTTAAAACGTTCCTTAAAACGTTACTCTAACAAAAATCAGTAGTTAGTTCAGGATAAAAAAAACGGGTGTGTGTGCACACAACAGAAGTGAAACTGCAGTATTTTTATGTAGATGTAGGAAAGAGATGATTATTGTAAATTACAGAAACAATAATATAAATAAGACATTTTGTAATTAAATAGGGAAGAGTGCATTGGTATAAATTACATGTTTAATAATATAAAAAAGACACGTTATAGTAGAAAACAATTTTATTCTTATTCAATTTGTTCGCATTCTAAAAATCAGACAATCGGTTTATGATAACTAAAATATGATATAAAAAGTTTTTACTCAAATTTATCGAGAACATTTCGAGAATGCTGCATCGATTGTAGTTCCTAATCTCGTAGTTGCTTCATTAGGGTTATTTACAGTATTTAAATTCAATTTTGCATGGAGAAAATCAACTAATGGTAGGGAAGCATCAGAAGAAAACTTAACGTTAAAGTCTCCACTCGAAATCATCGGCATTTTGTCATAATTGACATCAACTAGATTTACTCCCTCGCCGGAATAGATTAATAAAGTACTGTGTATGAATTTGATGACGTCTTCGATTTTATGATTTGGTGAAATGTAGATCGCGACCATCAAGATGACCATTTCATTTTCCACAAATGTATTGAGCAGCACATACATCTCCAACAGCGGTTATTGTTACTCATGTCTATTGTGTTTGTTGAAAATTGCAATCCATGTGGGGAGTAACAATATTAGCTGTGTCATTAGATTTGTGATAAATCACAACTCCAGATCGAACGGTTGGATCTTTATATTGAACAACACAATTGAAATTAGGGATACTGATTCGATCCTCGTTCTTTAGCCAAGTCTCAGAAAGAAACAATAGGTTTGACTGCTGAATAACTGTGTTAGTGAGATCAGCTGAGTGAGCGCGAAGTCTTAGACAATTTAAAGTAGAAATTCACAATCCTCTCTTGTTGCGGACGAAATCCAGTAACACATTCTCTATTGTCACCAGTCGATTAACAGATAATCTACGAAATTCCTCCTGCAGAGAGCTCATCGAAGTTGACGCTCGTCGACCATGATAAAACCTGGCTACATTATCACGAGTTACAATGTAGAGTCCTTGTATACTTGTGACGCGTGATAATGCTACAGTAAGGGCTGGTTTACATTAGAATATTAAGCGGTAGAGTATATTAGTTTGTTTTTTCGCTAGGCCTCTACTCTACAAGCACCTACAGTTTGGTCCGTTTACACAAAGCTAGTGGTTTGGTAGAGAAGAGTTTAGTTTCAAGTTTGAAACAACTAATCACCAGCCTCCGCAAATAAAAACAAAACTTGTAAATACCCAATTCGCGTCAGACTACTCGACACTACTGCAATAATTGCGATAAATTTGTGGTGGGAGAAAAGGCTAGTAGAGTGTACTATTCCACATGTGCTATCCACTCTATTCTACTCACTACTAGCTTTAGTACTCCACTTTCACTATATCAAAGTGTTTACATTATGCTAGTAACAGGATAGTAGTACGCACTCTACCACCGTACTCTACCGCTTACTATCCTAATGTAAACCAGACATCACTCATTCCTGACGATATCTGTCCGTGCCTTTGAGGGACGTTCGATCGGACCTGCACGGCTTGAAAAACAATAAATACGATCGAGACACTCTTCAACCTTTCGTATCGTACCTTTCGAACAAACGTGCGTAATACTCTTTACTGTTTTGCGATACGAATCTGTCGTCCCTGATAATGTCCAGTGCGATGACGCCGTCCACGTTCCTCAGCGTGCGATCGATCTCATGTTTGAGCAGAAATTTGAAAATATCGTCCATGATTAAATACCACGTATTGAACGCGGACCAGTTCAACGACAAATTCCGATATGTGTCGACGATGCTGACGTCCTAATGTAAACCATACATAACTGTTGACAGTGTGCCAGTATGACAGTGTACTCTCCTCCCTGTCAGTATTACTCAGCGCAGTATCTCTGCGCGCAGTCTCTCCTCTCTCTCTCACACACACTCATGCCGTCATATTCGTTCTATGTCTCTGGTTCCCGCCTATGTTCATGGTAACGTTTATGGTGATACGCCATATGGTTTTACCCATTGCTAACGTGCTCATAGAAGTTTCACTTCAAAATCTCTTGTTCCGTACTTTACTATTCGACAAAAATCCCCTATAAGTTCAGAGTACATACGAGCAGACCTCTTTCTCTCTCTCTCTCTCTCTCTCTATATATATATATACATATGTGTATATATATATATATATATATATATGCATATATAAATATATGTATATATATCCATACATACATATATATATATATATATATATATATATATATATATATATATATACATATATATGTATATATACATATGTATATTACGATACTGAGTTAATAAACTCTCCAGTACTTTCTACGATAAAGGGATCAAAAAACTGCTAATGAGGAAAAAGTGTTTATATGTCAGGGGAAATTATGTAGAAAAATCTATCAAATTCCATGACATTCCTTGAAAAATGTCTCGTCAAAACCGACGTGTACTTCGTCAAGAATAAAATCAAGATTAAACACTAGAAGACTGAGTCTGTGATTTTTTTCAAGTTGGAGGACGGAGAAAGACGCCATCAAGTTACAAGGTGATGACATCCATACCTCCAATCAAGTGAAATACCTCGGGCTTCTCCTGGATATTCGACTTAACTTCATCACAGTAGTCAACGACCGCGTGGCTAAGGCGAGAGTAGCGAAATTCCTGATCCTCTCAATTCTAAAATCGAAAAACATTCCGAAAACATTCGCGGTGAAAATCGACATTTACAAGGCTTGCATCCACTCGGCGCTTCTCTACTCCGTACCTGTATGGCTGCTGACCTGCGCCACCAACTGAACGAAGCGCCTAATTTTTCAAAACAACGTGTTAAGTCAGATCACCGGTTAGCCACGAAACACTGCAATCAGATTTAATCACAGTGCCCGTGACAGGGTCGGATTTACACTAGGTGCCACCTTTGACCCACTAATCAAATGCCGTTCCTTCCCTCAATTTTATCCAATTGAATGAAGAGAAATTCGTGAATGTTGGCAATTTTGAGAACATTTCAACAGAAAAAAATAATGTTATCAAAAAAGACTGAAAATAAAATTTCCAGCAATTTGGAAATTTGACGCCTATCAACATTTGTCGCATATCGAAATTTGCCGTCCCATTTCTCAATTTACAGGGGCTCATGTTGCCCCTCTCTAAATCCTATGATGCTCCAATATATATATATATATATATATATATATATATATATATATATATATATATATATATATATATATATATATACGAGGTCAGACAATTAAGTAATGCGACAAAATTCAAAAATCGAGTATATTTAAAAATTAAGGTACATCGCTGCGATCCCCTTCAAAGTAGTCCCCTCCCGCATCTATACACTTATTCCAGCGAGTTTTCCAGTTTTCGTAACAATTCTGGAACACTTCTTGTGGGACCTCTCCGAGTACCCTCGTCACAGATTCTTGGATATCTTCGACGGAGTCAAAATGTCGACCTTTGACGAATTTTTTCATATGGGGGAATAGGAAAAAGTCGCAGGGTGACATGTCCGGTGAATAGGGTGGTTGTGGTAACGTTGCGATGCCTTTAGACGCCAAAAACTGAGAGACACTGAACGCACTGTGACAGGGAGCATTGTCGTGATGCAGAACCCAAGTCTTCGCGATCTCTGGACGCACTCTGAGCACCCTTTTTCGTAATTTTTCGAACACATTGCGGTAGAATACTTGATTTACGGTTTGTCCAGGTGGTACGAACTCTTTGTGAACCACCCCTTTGCTGTCGAAGAAGCAAATCAACATGGTTTTCACTTTGGACTTGCTCATTCTCGCCTTCTTTGGCCTTGGTGCTCCAGGGGACAGCCACTGTTGGCTTTGTCGTTTAGTTTCGGGGTCATATTGAAAGAACCAACTTTCATCACCAGTAATAACTCGATCGAGAAGAGTAGGATCACTTTCAACCTGCTCTAAATGCTTGCTCTAAATTTCTCTGTTCCATTTTCGTGACATGCACTACTCGCGCGTTGTTACAAAACACTAAAGAGCTGGCGAAGAAATGATCGTACGAGGGTGGCCAAGGTCTCAATCGAGAGAGTAGGGATCTGCTATTACGGTGGCGGAGTTACAAGTTCGCAGTGTTACCACAGGCCGAGAAAAAAAATCGGTCGCATTACTTAATTGTCTGACCTCGTATATGTATATATATATATATATGATGATAAAAGTATGTAGCATTTCTCAGCCCCTTGACTACACATACAATTAACAATAAAATTCCTGAAATGTTTTTTACAGTTTGGTATCAGGTTGTACGAACGTTATGTCGTTAAACGTATATGTTCAACCCATCTGTGTTTGCTTATACTAGTTATAAAATAATCGTTCAACTCTCTATATGAAACAATTACGTTGATAGTAATGGAGAGGATTTCTAGGTGCCATCGCGAAAATAAATGCTTGTTGCACATAACAACGAATCGATATTAACCGGTAAAATGGAACTTCCGAAGTCGGTTTCGCCTTCGACACTCGGATGTAATGAGATTTTTTGTCATATTATCGATTATATATAAAATGTACATTTTAAAGTATGTACCAATTTCAGTTTTATTATTATAACATTTATTTTATTATACAAATTTCCAGATGTCAATTTATTTTAATTACAAAATATTATCATTAGATGTCTCAATATAAATAACAAATGGTTAATATAACATCAAATAGATAAAGACTGTAACAATAGTTTATATTGTTTGATAAATTAAGGTTATGATTTTGAGTTCGAATTTAATCATTATAATTTTTTTATCACCTAAATACAATATTCCCAAATTCAGATTGCATTGAAAAATAAATACAAATGAGAAAAACAAAGAACTAAAAATACTAAAGAAACATTAAATGTTTGTTGTAACAGGAAACAAATGCAGTATAAGAAAGAGACACACATTATTAAGTGTAGAAGTACAGAGGATGTCTGTACACTCTGGCACTCGTTTTCAAAGGTACTGCAACTGTGGATTTCCTACTATTTTATTATTGAGGTTCGATCAGAGCATGTGTTTCAAGAAATGGCTTTGTTTAAAACACAATCATTTACTACAATTCTTTCAGTATTATCATATTAACTTCTGGATGTAAAAAAATTGTCAAGAAAAATACAAATGGACTATTATTATATTAAGTTGGTGCAAAAATAATTGCAATTTTTATCATTTTAAGTTTGGCGCTGATTTTATTTTATTTAACGTTATCTTTTGTTATAGTCATGTGATACATCATTGCCAATAATTAAATTGTTAATACTGATTTAAGCTAATTTCTATTGTATTCATTCTTTAGTATTGTTGGATGTAACATCTTAAATTATGGAAAAAGGAAAATTCGGACAATTTTGTTGCATGAGTTTAAATTGGGATGTAAAGCAACAGCAACTGCTCCAAATATCAATTTGTTTTTGGCGAAGAGTCAATTAGTGAACGTATAGCTCATCACTGGTTCCAAAAATTTCATAAGGGAAACGAAAACATTGATGTTTATGTGGGTCTTGGACGTCCTTCAGCTATAGATAATAATGATTTAAGAACTATTATTGAAGCGGAACCACGTACAACAATTCAAGAGGTGGCAGAAGAACTCAATGTAATCATTCAACAATTGTTCGACATTTGAGCCTAATTGGAGAAACAAAAAACTGGGTAAATGAGTACCGTATGAATTTAAACGACCATCAAGCAATTAGGCGATACAAAGTCTGCTCTGCGCTTCTTTTGCGTAACAAAAATAATCCCTTTCTTGATCGCATTGTCACAAGTGATGACAAGTAGATTTTCTACAACAATCCCTTAGCTGCCCAAGCGCGCTAAAACCTCAATAACCAACGAACCATCTACAACAATCTGAAACGTGGCTAGACCGAGGAAAAGCACCAAAACAGTTTTCTAAACCGAATCTTCATGAAAAAAAAATAATGGTCCCTGTTTGGTGATCAGCAAGTGACATTATTCACAACATATTAAATCCCGGTGAAACAATAACAGCAGAAAAATATTGTCATGAAATTAAAAAAAAAATGTATGAGAAGTTACATCGTTTACAGTTAGCATTAGTCAATCGAAGAGGACCAATTTTCTTCATGACAAGGTCCTACCACAGGTCTCACAAATTAAAAAAAAATCAAATGAACAGGGTTACGAAACCTTACCTCGCCCACCTTATTCTTCGGACCTATCTCCGACAGATTATGATTTTATTAGACATTTCAGTGATTTCCTACGAAAGAAGATTTTTAAAGATTAAGCATCAGCTCAAAGCGCTTTCGATGAATTTGTTAATTCCAGGACTCCAGAATTTTATCTTGTAAGAATAAATAAACATTTTTCCCGTTGGAAGAAATATGTGCAGGCCAATGGTCTTTATTTTGATTAACAAAAATATAATTTTTAATTGATATATGCGTCATTACACTCGATACGTATAAAGCGCAATTATTTTTACACCAACCTAATATAAGTAACTTTAATTTTATTATTATAGAAGTTATTTAAAAAAAAATTATCAATCTATAAACAAACAAATCTGTAAAATTTCATTAAAAAAGTGTTAAGATTTTGTACTAAATTATTATTTATGTATACAATCGAAGTTAGATGAAGTTTCCAGGACGAATTATAACATTGGTATCATAATAACTATAACAAAATGTACGACTTGATAACAAAACTACTTTGCAATATTTCTTCCAAAGGAACACACTTATACACATATATATAATATATATATATATATACACACACAGTCCCTGGCCTAATTATTAGACGCATCTTAGTTTTCTCATAGTTTATTAAGTTCCTACGACCAACTATTTAAAACAGCGTGTATAGTGCTGTTTAAATTGGTAAAATTACATTAGGAAGTTATTGTTCTAAAAAATTAAAGTGTTTTTTTATCACTGTTGTAGAAACTCTAAAACCTGTATGAATATGCATTAGTTGTCTTCTTAATAATAGTGCAGATGTGTTTCAAGTGTTTGTTATTGAAATTTAAATTTCTTATGTTTACTAGTACTTTGATAGTTTAAATTATAAATTTCTTATCTACTAATAATGCCCTTTTGTAAAAAATATTAATAGTTTATGAAAGTTATGTGCAAAACGAGTGATTTGACAGCACCGAAAGTGGCAGATGCAAAAGCGCTAATTATCATGAAAACTTATTCGAATAGTGAGATTGCTTGAAAATTCAACATAACTGATTCGTCTGTGAGGTGAATTAAAAAGAAAATTGATTTAAATCTTCAATTAGCTTGTGGAAGTAAGAAAAAATGTGGCCAAAAACCGATGTTTAGACCAACGTCAGAATGGTGCTTGAAGAAGATTTGACTGGAAAACAGATTTTTCGCTATGAAAGAAATTAAGTGTAAGATTGAAAACACAGCTGTATTTGAGCGGACTTTAAAGCATAAACTTTTTGAAATGAACATCAAAGACTGCAAACCCGCTAGCGAGCCCTAGATACTACGAAAACGAAACGTCTCAAGTGGGCAAGAGCTCATAAGAATCGAGATTTGAACTGCTGGAGACTGGTGAATATTCTATTTAATACATTAAATTTCTAGTAAAATGTATGTTTTAAGTTTTAAACCGAATGATCATGCTTTCTTCGTTTATAACCTGTTTCAGTGATGTGAGTACATTCGAAATCTTGTCGAACTAATCTCAGTTGGTGCGCCGGCGACCTGGTGACGAGTACCATTCAGATTCTATAGTACAGACT